>JAJLVZ010000007.1:0-154204 GCA_030570575.1 [Candida] sp. | reverse complement strand
CTAATCATATCGGTGGTTACCTTCACTACACAAACCTAATCATATCGGTGGTCTACCTCGTTGAGAAGATATAGCTAAACCTGACTTATAGTGAGCATCCATATCGGTGGTTTATCTCGTAGTATACAACGTCTCCTGAGCTGTGAATCAAACACCTGAGCCCTTACTATCTTTCAATGCTTTGCCATAAACATCACATATTGGTAGAATACATTACATCGTGCATTGGCATCATACAACTCACTCTGAAACATCGCACAGGTGAATCAATCACAGAGGCATTATCTGCACCATCACAGAGACCTGCTACACCATTCAACTTCACGCACAAACATCACGAACAATTTTACATGATAGAGTGTACCGCTCACGCTGTGAATCTAGCCAGAACACAACTACCTTATGCTGTGTATACATCTTATCATTTATATTGATGGGTGCTGTGTTGTAGTTAGGGCGTTAGGGTACTTGTCAAGGTGATGTTAGGGACAAGCAGGGTGTAGTTCTTAGTTTATAACAACGGTCTTAGGTGTACTTCTTAGTTTATAACAACGGTCTTAGGTGTACTTCTTAGTTTATAACAACGGTCTTAGGTGTACTTCTTAGTTTATAACAACGGTCTTAGGTGTACTTCTTAGTTTATAACAACGGTCTTAGGTGTACTTCTTAGTTTATAACAACGGTCTTAGGTGTGCTTCTTAGTTTAGCTAGGGTGTTAGGTATTTTGCAGTTAAAGCGTTAGGTACTCGTCAGCGTGATGCTATGATTAGCATGCGTGGTTGGTAGTGTAAGGTGTTGAAGAAATATTCATATTCTACCGTCCTATTTAGGGTGTTGCGATGCACTGTATACATCGCATATCTTTGAATGTATATAGCATCACAAACGAGTACCCGCATCAACAGCTTCACTCATACAAACATTACACAGGTAAATGCAGTTCCCCACCATACATACAAACATTATACTACATCACCTTCACAGTACGAACGTACCTCACATTGTGAATACCTCACAACATACTACCATGTTATCCTGTATATGAGTATGAACATCCATATCCTACGTTGTGGTGTACCTAACCATCACATATAATGCCTCACCATGTACTATGGATTCGTAAACATCCCACTAATAGCATTCTGAATGCCCACGGGCCAGATGGTATCCATGTGAACAACAGTAGCACAAGTCATCCACCAGCATTGTGTGGCGACACCTGCCTGGGAGAAACAGCCATCTACATCATCCGAATAGCGACGGTTCAATTAAACAAATACACTTTTCAAAACCTAAGGCTTAATACACCACCTAGTCCAGCTTGATTCTCACAGACTTCACCTGAGTGTAGTTGTCGAGCGCCTCAGGACCCATTTCTCTGCCGAAACCAGACTGCTTGTAGCCTCCGAACGCAACCCTGTGGTCAAAGTCGTTGTAAGTGTTGACCCACACGGTTCCAGACTTGAGCAGCTTGGACACCTTCATGGCCCTGTTCAGGTCCCTGGTCTGGACACCCGCGCCCAGCCCGTACTCAGAGTTGTTGGCCAGCTCCACAGCCTCTTCAAGGGTGCTGAACTTGGAAATGGTCACAACAGGTCCAAAGATCTCCTCCTTGACAATTCTGAAGCTCTCTTCAACGTCGTAGAAAACAGTTGGCTGGATAAAGTACCCCTTGTCGCCAATCTTGTCACCCCCGGTCAGGATCTTGGCTCCTTCTTCCTTACCAACCTTGATGTAGTTCAGAATGGTCTCGTACTGCTGCTTATTGGTGATGGCTCCCTGGTAGTTCTTCTCGTCAAATGGCGAGCCCACCTTGAGCTCAGTCTCAATGTACGACTTGAACTCCTTCAGCAGCTCGTCGTAGATCGTGTCCTGGACGTAGATTCTGGACCCGGAGGAGCAGATCTGCCCTGCATTCTTGAAGATTCCTGCAGCCAGGTTTGGCAGCGTCTTCTTGATGTCCACGTCGTCAAACACAATGTTGGCAGACTTACCACCCAGCTCGAGAGTCACCTTCTTCAGGTTGGATGTGGCAGCCTTCACCATAACGTCTCTACCAATGCTGGTGGAGCCGGTAAACGCAATCTTTCTGATCTTTGGGTGGTTGAGGATCGCCTCACCGCACGATCTGCCTGGCCCCGGCAGGATGTTGATCACGCCCGGTGGGAACCCAGCCTTCTTCACCAGGGACGCAAAGTACAGTGCGTTCAGTGGGGTGGCACTGGCTGGCTTCAGAATAACAGTGTTACCGGTCGCAACTGCAGGCCCAATCTTCCACGACAGCATCAGCAGCGGAAAGTTCCATGGGATGATCTGTCCGCACACCCCCAAAGGCTCCCTGTACGAGAAGTTGGTGTAGTCGTCGCCCGTGTTGATCGATCTGCCGTCAACCTTGTCTGCAAAACCGGCACACGATCTCAGGTAGTTGATAACCAGACCGACATCGCCACGACTCAGATCCAGCGTCTTACCGTTGTCAAACGACTCGATCGACGCAATCAGCTCTTGGTCCTGCTCAATCAGGTCCGCCAGCTTGTTCAGGTACTTGGCACGTCTGGCTGGGTCGCCCTTACCCCAGTCGTTGTCAAATCTCTGCTCGGCAACTGTAACTGCATCGTCCACATCCACAGAGTCCGCTGCATACACCTTGGCAACTGTTTCCCCAGTTATTGGCGTCTCCACGTCAATCTGCTTATCGGTCTCGTAGAACTCGTTGTTCACAAAGATACCCACTGGCTGCTCGTACTTCAACCCGTTTGGTAGTGTGATGGTAATTGGCTTGGAAACTTGTCTGTGCTTCATTATAGTGGAGATTAATCTTCTGAAGTGGAATAAGCTTCTTGAAGCATGGCGAATGCTCGACACATTGGCTGCTTTAAATACTTGCTGGGAAACAGAAACGTGTGTTAGTTGCTTGCTATCTTTCTGGTTCTAGTTCCAAGTAGCGTCATCGGATCAACAAGATGCATCTTTTCTTTTTTGCTCTAGCAAACCACCCACAATAAGCGCCTCAACCACTAAATTTTCAAATTATTAACGTATTAAATAATGAAAACACCCTTTTAAACAGTTTTTCAAACGGTTATTTCAACGGTTATTTAGCTCCAGGTCCATTTCCACTTCGGTTTTGCACTCTGTAAATGGCTCAAATCCGCCTTTTCAGTCAATTCCCTCGCTCAAATGGTGTGACAACTGGGCCCACCCTGTGCTAATCCAATATTTCAATAATTTGCTAACTCAACGGCTGAGAATGGTTAAAAGAAAAATGCCCTCATCGACCCCCTCATTGCCACATTCCGCAAAACTCACCATTTTAAAACCTCTTAGCTTGCTATATAGATCTATCTTCTATCTTCTATTTTCTATTACTTGCTGTTGAGATTAACAATCAATATAAATGCTACTGCAGTTCAACAAATTATGACTGATTCGAAAATTTTTTATACTCCAAATTTTTGATGGTAGTGTAAATCTGAGATAGATGAAACTGTGCGCTGTTTCTTCACAATTTTGCTCGTGTTGGCAGTAGTAGTCCTAGTAGTAACAGCGCTAGTTCAAGTAGTCTTTCACTGGTTAAAAAGAAACAGAAAGAGAAACAATTGGGTGTAAATTATGTCCGTTTCACTCCTGTTAAGGAATATAACTCCGTTCACCGGCGTTTAGAATTTTAAAATCTCTTTGCCTCCGTTCTGACTCTTATTCTCGGTTTGTAAGCTTGGTAACTGGTGCCCAATTATGGCTGATGAGTAGTCCTCTCAATATGGATAAATCCTGGGATCCCTGCATATTGGAAATTTCTTGGTTTCCTGATTTAACTCCATTAATTACTTATTTCTTACAGCTCATTACAACAGCCTTACTCACTAAACTGAACATGACACAACATTAGTAATAGCAGTAGCTTAACAGCACTTTTGGGGCCGATTACTACAAATTACTGATTTTACTGTTTTCTTAGTACAGTGAGTAAACCTTAGTTAATAATTACTAAATTTGGTTTTCACAGGGATTAAGCAGTAGTTAAATTAAAATTACTATGTGTGCTGATTAATCATCTGTCCCACTTTGACAGGGTACATTAATAAACTAGCAAAATTCAGTATAAAAGAAGAGGATTTGGCCAATATGTTGCAACAACTCTGAAAAAAACACAAAACAAATCAATCAACCTATAAACAATGGTTAGCTCAAGAACTATTCTCAAATTCTTCACAGCAGTGGCCCAGGATGAGGGAGTCGGAGCAAGAGTTCGTCGCTCAATAGGTACAATCAAGATGCGCAACTTCACACCATTTCTGATGCTGGACCACTTCAATGTTAAGCCTCCTGCTGGGTTCCCAGACCATCCGCACCATGGCCAAGAGACTATCACATATGTGCTGAGTGGGGCAGGAATGGCTCACGAAGACTTTACTGGATCGGTTGGTATTCTAATGCCGGGTGACTTGCAGTTTATGACTGCAGGCAAAGGTATTGTTCACAGTGAAATCCCGGTCAGAAACAAGAACAACGATGCCTGTGTAGGAATGCAGCTATGGGTGGACTTGCCTAAAGACCTCAAGGACTGCGAACCAAGATACAGAGACCTGAAAAGCGCAGAAATCCCAGTCATTACACCAAATGATAAATTAACAATTAAAGTCATTTCTGGAGAGAGTTACGGTACAAAATCGGTTAAAGACCTAGCGTACACCCCAGTCGACTACTACCATTATACCATAAAGAAAGGTGGAAGCTTTGAGCAGAAATTCCCAGTAAACTTCAATGTTTTCCTGTACCTGCTGAAAGGATCACTTAAAGTGGGCTCACAAGTGTTCAATCAGTACGACACCATTTTCTTCAACCGTGACGGAGACTCGGTTCAAGGCAGTGTAGCCGAGGATGCCACTGAGGACTGTGAGTTTGTGCTGATTGGGGGACAGACCCTCGACCAGGAAATCGTCCAGTATGGACCATTTGTGGAAACTTCTAAAGAGAAGATGCACCAAGTCTTCTTGAACTACCAGTCGGGCAAAAACGGGTTTGAAAGAGCTCCCGGCTGGAGCTCCAAGATCAGAGGTGGTGTCAAGGAAGAGGATGTTGTTGCTGCTGCCCACAAAAAACAGCACGAAGAGCTTTGATGCCGGTTGTGTCTGATTATATAATCATCCCGCTCTATTTATTTATTTATTAGTAATCAAAAGTCGCTTTTTGAAAAATTTGTAAATTTGGCATAAAATATTTTTTTCTGTACTTAGTTGAAATCCTGTGATGGCCAGAATTACTAGGTCAAAGACGCTGAAGAAGCCGGAACAGACACCCAAATATTCTGGCGAAAGTGTTTTCAGTCTGGATGGAGCTGACAGGGATGAGGAGGAGGATGCGTTTTCAGAAACGACAAGAAAAAGATCTGAAGGCCGTCGTAGTAGGGCTGGCACTGCTGCAAAGAGGCAACGGATGAAACCTTCTAGCATCGCCCAGAGCAATATAACGCTGAAAAAAAACATTGAAAATCAGCTTGTCAGACTAAAACCAGTGTACAATTCGCCAACACCGCCTGGGAGTTGTTCTCTGCAATCCAAATTAGCAAAACTTAGCCAATTGATCCGAACCAGCTCTGTGCAGGACGATGAAAAACTGATATCCCAGGTGGATCAGTTGCTGCAGTACGCCAATTTCAAGACACTGAAACATATTGATCTGGAAGTCCTGCAGATACTGAAGGCGCCACAACAGCAGGAGCAGAGTGCCAGTGACGCCGAGCTGCTGCGAATCCTGGAATCCAAGAACGATGAGCAGTTCCGCAACTTTTTCAAGCTGTGAAACAGGTGGCACTTCAACGCCAATTCCAGTCCCAAATTGGTTTCAGGATCTCCACACCGGTGAACTTGGACAGCACATCGGACAAGTAGTACACGATGTGCCCAGCCGCATAACCCACAATCTCGTATTTGACGCCGTTTCTTGTTTTGGTGAGATTCAGCAGAAATGAGATGATTGGTAAATAACTAGCATTAATCTCGAAAAACCCCAGAAATCTAACCTGCAAGTCCGAGTTTCGCTTGGACCAGATGTAGACCAGCGAGTCCACTAGGAAGTTGCCGTACAATCCGTATGAGTTGATGCCCAGGATGTAGTTCAAGTTCAGAATGATAACCAAGTTAACGGTGAAAAACCACAAATAGTCCACGCTTCTGTTGAAGCCCTCCTCCAGCTTGCTTGAGTACTGCGTTATGTAGTAGACAAATATTATCAGGTTGATGTCGAAGCCGCCGAAGTAGCAGAAGCAGGTGAATATTCGCCATACCTGGTAGTTCTTGAATATCAGGCCCGGTGAGTTGAGCCATATCTGCTGGATGGACACCAGCTTAAGGTCCACCAGAATCGATGTGACCACTGCGCTCAGCGCCCAGGCTCGTGTGACTGGCGGGATGTTCTGGATCAGGTTGAGTGGGATCCGCTCCATTGTTGTTTGTTTGTTTGCTTGTGATGTGTTAAAAATATAAAGAAGAAAAATGAAGTAAGCACAAAACGCGATAAATTTATTTATTTTTGTTTACTTTCTGGCGTGGGTGAAAAAGACAAGGACAAGACAGGACAAGTCGAGGACAAGACAGAACAGGACAGAGACAGGACAAGGTGGACCGAGATGAACTGTGGACTGCTGGAATGTCTGGAGCTGAGCAGCGAGGAGCTGGCGGACGAGCTGGAGGACGAAAAGCTGAAAGTCCCAGCGTACAAGTTCCCATCACTCAAGGCACATTCGAGAACAAACTCGCTGGAGGTGCTCAAGACCATTGAGCAGCCTAACGAGATAAGATACGATGTCAACGAGAAGGACAAGCAGCGGTACTCCATGGTGGTTGAGCAGGAATCAGCATCCAAGCCTGGGGCTTCGTCCTTCTTGCACGACCTGTACAGCAGAAAGAAGCTGCAGCACAAAAGAACTACAAGCTTGTCACAATTATTAAAAATTAATAGAGCTTCACATAAATATAGTAAGTCAAACCAGTAAGCAGAGCAGGTTTGATTGTTGTTTGGTATAGTAGTCACCTAGTATTCGTGTTCGATCATCTCGTGGGACTCCTTGACGGCAGACTCCACGTCGATTCTGTTTTGTTTTCTCTTCTTGGCCAGGATCTTGGAGGCTTTGATGTTGAAGCCTCCAGTCAGGATCTGCTGGGTCTCCTCCAGTTCCAGGCCGGACAATTCTGGATAGAACAGGTAGACAAACACCCATGAGACGAGACACAGGCCTGCAAACAGTCCAAAGGTTCCGGCTGGGGTAATGTTCTGCAACATGGTTAGGAAAGTAGAGGAAATGACCAGCGAACCGGCCCAGTTGGTTGCTGTGGCAAACGAGGTACCGATACCTCTGACAGATTGAGGAAACAGCTCGCTCTGCTGCCATGGGACATTACCAATACCAATGGCGTAGGTGGCCACGTACAGGATCATACCGGCAATGATCAGGCCGCTCCAGCCAGAGATGCCGTCTGTTGGCACAACCGCATTGGACCCGTCGAACTTGATGTCCATGTAGTGGAACCCAATCAGGCACAGAATCAGCGAGATGATCATTCCTGGGATTGCCAGTAGCAGGATGAGTCTTCTTCCAACCGCGTCAATGATGAAGAAGGCAATGATGGTGAAGACAAAGTTGGTACCGGCGACAATGATGGAGACAGCTGTCGAGTTCTTGAACCCGACAGTTTCAAAAATAGTTGAACTGAAGTACATTAAAGAGTTGAAACCGGTGAACTGCTGGATTCCCTGCAGCCCACAGGCGATGATCAAGGCTCTCAGACTGGATGGGACAGCGTGGACCTCCTTGATGGAGTTCAAGGTTCTCTCCCAGATGTTTTTGCCCGGAATAGAGTTGTTCAGTCTGGACAATTCGTCAACTTTGTCGTGGATCAGCTCCTCGGTCGCGCCCAGATGTGTCTTGCTCAGGACACGGCACGCCTTGTCGTAGTTTCCACGCATGATGTAGTATCTTGGGGTGTCAGGCAACCATAAAAAGAAGGAGAACTGAGCAACGGCCGGAACCAAACTGAGCCCCACGAGGATTCTCCAGCCGTTGTTGACATGAGTGAGCCCTGCACCGCATCCGTACGCAATCAGCTGACCACCGGTGATGCACAGACAGTTGATGACGGTGAGTCTTCCTCTGAATCTGGAAGGGGAAATCTCACTAATGAACAGTGGCGACACCAGCGACCCGATACCGATACCAAACCCCATGATCAGTCTGCCGATAACCATTTGCCAGAAATGGTGTGCGCTGCATTGCAGCACGGCACCGATAACGAAAAGCAAGTTGGAGCTCATGATGGTTGGCTTTCTGCCAAAAAAGTCTGCACTTAGGCCTGCAAATAGTGCAGTGATGAGCGCGCCCAGCGACGTGGCGGCGGTGATAAACTCCTTGTTTCCATATGTCAGCACCTTGTTGTCCAGGTCGGTGCCCATGGCCACCAGCGCTGACGAGATGTAACCCGTGTCGTAGCCAAACATGAACCCGGAGATGGATGAGACACAGGTTAGCGCTATTATGAGGGGCGATGGCTTGGTGTTGTGGAACGTCATCAAGATGGACGTGTTGTCCTCATCGTCCAGTGGCTTGATGGCAATGTTGTTGTTGCCCGTGCTGCTGTTGCTGTTGTCAATGGAGTCTGACTCTACTTCCGTGGTGAACCCACCAGACACCGTTTGTATCTGATCCTTGAGGTCTGCCATACTGTGTTAAGTGCTGCTGATAGTGAACGTCTGTCTGTTTATGTTGTCTGTTTGTAGTCTGCTGGTGGCTGTACGTGTTGCGTGGTTGCAGAGCAAGGAAGGGAAGCTTTGTTTATAAAACGTAAATTTTTTTTAAGTACAAAAAAAAATTTGAGACGTGCTGATTACAGTGAAGCAAGAAAAGAGTTCTGGGGGAAATGGCGACTTTATATAATCATTTTGGTAATACGAGAGCTAAGTAATGTTTTAGAAAACCATAGAACAGATCTGCAAGGCTGCAAGGCTGCGAAGCTGCAAGTTTACAGCCAGACAGCCTACCAAATTCGCGATAACTGTGATAGAAATTTATAGAAATTGATAAAAAGCTGAAAAAATAGGGGTAAAAAAGTGTTTTTTGGGCTTTATTTTTAAGGTTTGAGGTGTTTTTAGTTTGTACTAAACCGGTAAACTGTCTGCTGGGCTGTGCAAGCGGTGGGGTCGTGCGTAGCTAAGATACAGACAAGACACACACAGGACACACACAGGACACACAGGACACACAGGACACACAGGACACAGAAATGGAAAAAGAGACGTTTGACGTATACCAGATTTGGTAACGGGTAAATCGACAGTTGTGACATTTTCGGTACTGTGGAGAATGTGGGTTTTTGTCTTGGAAAAAATAAAAAGTGAATAAATTTCCGGCATTTCAATGAGCCATGGTGTGCGGGTGTACAGTGGTGTGCGGGTGATAGTTCTGGTAAGGCCACGTATACAGCCTAGCGTCCACCGCAACTGGCACTGGAGCACTGTGCAAACGACTATAACAAACCTAAAAGGCATTTAAAGGATATCCCTGCAATATCTGTGTTTATATCAAACAGTATCTGTGTTTATCAATATCTGTGAATTGTAGTTAAAAAAAAGTGTAACTACAGTTATTTCAATATACGCCAAACTAAACTTTAATCGTTCTTGTGTTGGGAGGGCGACACTGAATTGGACTATGGATATGGAACATTGCACTGCTCATATCGTGTGAGAAGCGTGCACATTTCAAAGCATTGGTAAAATTTCAGGTTTAACTGACCATCTTCAACCTCCAGCCTAATGCATTACTTTGTTAGGAAGCATTTCCTAGCGAACAAAGTCTTTGAAGCTGGTTTTGTGCTTCGAGTCAACTGTGTAAATGTGTACTGGGGATTTAGTTTTTGTTTTAGCTTTTGAGTGGTATTGTACAAAAAGCTTGAAGCTTGAAGTACTCCACTTTGAGATGAACTTGATCAGAAAATGTAATGTAAGTGAGTTGATACCCAAACAGACATCCTTTGTTTGTCAGATGTCACCAGATCAAAGCCATAAAAGAGATCCTTAGTTTGTCAATGTTGACCAGGACTATGACTGTATTTGAACTAAATAAATCATATACAAAGTTTAGCTTGAACAGCATTAGCTCTGGTCTTTGATTTCAAGCCAGTTAGTGATGGTGCAAGCACTTAAATCAGCTACTTTACAACTCTCATAACCACATTGTCGCTGCTGGTGTACTTAGTAACTCACTAAAAATCCACTATACGCCCTTACCTAAAAACCATACAATCTCTCTACCCTGCTTAACCCTAACAGTCTCAGTTCCATAACAATACCACTGCATTCAATCTTGAAACTATTCATTGGGTTCAGCTATCTCGTTTATGCCATACACAAAACATTCTACTACACTGCGACACAAGTAAAATACACTTTAAACAGCCAAACCAACAATTTAACCACCTGTACTAACGCTACTGAATAACTCTACTTTGCCTGACAATACCACCACAACCAATCAGCTTGGCTATACACTATCCTAACTGAAGGTACCACGTATCCTCAACACTACCACTACTAAACATGAACCAAACCCAAGGCACCTTTAAGGCACCACCCGTACTTATCACAACACCTTAACATAATTTCCTACTGGTGACTACCCAAACCGCCAAACAAATTTCGACTTGTTCCTAGCACTGTACTAACTCTGCAACTCCCAGCTGTGATCACATAACGAGTGAAAGCTCACCTATCTGTCTAGTATCTTGACAAAAACCACTCTTGTTGTCGTTGCCCTCAAAACCTTCCCTAATACCAGGGCAGATTACGGCCTGCAAAAGTCCTCTAACATACTACTTAGTTCTGGTGAGAACAACCCGAGAATCAGACACCTACACGCATAGCTCAGCCTGTTATATACATACACTACTTAGTTCTGGTGAGAACAACCCGAGAATCAGACACCTACACGCATAGCTCAGCCTGTTATATACATACACTACTTAGTTCTAGTGAGAATGGCGTTTGTGAGGAACTCGAGGGCACTTCTGGAGTCTGACTCAGGCAGGACTCTGAGGTTGTCGAGGGCCTTGGAGCAGTAGTCCTGTGCCATTTTCTTAGTCTGGCCGAGCCCGTCGTGCTTGAGCACCTGTTCGATGGCGTACTCGATGTCGCCGTCGTTCTTGAACTTACGGGAGATGAGAGGTCCCAGGGCCGGGTTGCTCTTCCAGGCAAACAGGATTGGAGCGGTGGCGAGGCCCAGCTTGAGGTCAGCCATGCCCGGCTTGCCCAGTTGCTCGGAGGTCTGGGTGTAGTCGAGCAGGTCGTCCACCATCTGGAAGCAGAGCCCCAGGTTGCGGCCGAACTCGTAGCAGTTGTCGACAACCACGTCGTCCGCACCACTGAGAATGGCGACGGACCGGCACGACTTGGACAGCAGGGCTGCGGTCTTGAGGTAGGTCTTGTGGACGTAGTACTCGAAGGCTGCGGCGACGTTGTCGTCGTGGGAGATGCCTGTGGCGGAGGGGGTGCTGGTGGCAGAGGCGCGAGGGACAGGGACGGTGTACGGGTGGACTGCGGTGTCGATGGCGCCGGTGGGCTTGGGGATGCGCTTGCCGTCGCCAATGACGTCCTCGTCGGGCTGGAAGACGGTGTTCTTGAGCTGCATGAACTCGCCCTCGACCAGGTTGGCAATGGAGGTGGAGAGCAGCTCGATCACCTCTGGGTTTCTGAGCCTGGAGATGGAGACGGAGGCTCTGCCGAGCAGAAAGTCGCCCGCCAGCACGGCCATCTTGTTGCTGAAGGCCACGTTGCCGCTGGGACGGTTGCGGCGGGAGTCGGAGTCGTCGATGACGTCGTCGTGGAGCAGCGAGGCGGTGTGGATCATCTCGACAATCTCTGCGACGCGTCTCTGCTTGGGCAGGATGCCCCGGCGGGAGTCGAACTCCGGCAGGGACTCGTGGGGCCTGGTGAGCGGGTCCAGGATGAGGCTCGGGTTGATGCCGTGGAGAATGCGCAGGGGCGAGAGCGGCAGGTTGGGAGCCTGCTCTGCGAGGAGCGCGCTGAGCGACTTGGTGCCGTTGTAGACGGGCTGCTCCGGGATGTCGAGGGTGTCGACGGGGATGCGCTGCCTGCGGTTCTCGGGCAGCTCGCTGAGCGCCCTGCTGAGCAGCAGCACGATCAGCGGCCGGATCTTCTTGCCCTGGCTCTCGAAGTAGTAGGCGCTGATTCTGTTGAGGGTGGGATGGCCCGACCCGATCAGCGAGCCGATGTTGTTTGCGAGCTGCGACATCTCGTGCGACACCAGCGAGATGGGGTCCTTGAGGATCTGGCGCGGCGTCACCATGTTGGCTGCGGCCTCGACTGCGGCTGCCCATGACGATTTGTGCCTGTGCGCCCGCCACACGCCTCCTAGGCCACTGTTGGCCACTCTTGGGCCACTGTGGGCTCCTCCTGGGCCACTATGGAACCCTGCTAGGCCACTGTGGGCTCCTCCTGGGCCACTGTGGAACCCTGCTAGGCCACTGTGGGCTCCTCCTGGGCCACTATGGAACCCTGCTAGGCCCCTATGGAACCCTGCTAGGCCCCTATGAACCCCTGCTAGGCCACTAGGGGCCACCCTTAAGCCACTATGGACCCCTTCTAGGCCACTATGTCCTCTGCTGAGCCGAAAAGTACTCAGTCTGGTCGCCATCTTCACTCGTTGGCCCGCAGCAACTTTTTTTCCAGCGCAAAAAATATTTCACCAGCCAACATCCCCAACCAGCATGAGCGAGTGGATCTCTTCGTTTCCCGGGTACCAGCAAGCGCTGGGCGTGTCCAAGCGGTGCCTGGCACGCGTGCTCAGAACAGGGCCTGTGCCTAAACACATCGGGTTCGTCATGGACGGCAATAGGCGGTTTGCAAAGAAGAACCACATCGAGCTCAAAGAAGGCCATAATGCCGGCTTCGAGAGCATGGCGCGGATCCTGGAGATCTGCTACGACTGTGGGGTGGAGTCTGTGACGGTGTTTGCGTTCTCCATCGAGAATTTCAAGCGCAGCAAGTTTGAGATTGACTGGCTGATGGAGCTGGCCAAGACCCGTTTCAGCCAGATTGTGGATCACGGCGAGCTGTGCGAGCAGTACGGCGTGCGGATCCGCGTGCTGGGCGACAAGAAGCTGCTGCCCCCGGACGTGCTCGAGGTGATGGACCGTGCGGAGCTTATTACTAAGGATAACTCCAGGGCCATTCTCAATGTGTGCTTTCCGTACACTTCCCGCAACGAGATGACCCATGCCATGCGCTCGGTGATTAAGAAGTGTGCCAGGGATGAGTTGGCTATTGATGAGATTGACCAGGATACCATTGATCGGAATTTGTTCACCAAGGGCAGCTCCAAGCTGGATTTGGTGATTAGAACCAGTGGTGTCACCAGGCTCAGTGATTTTTTGTTGTGGCAGGTTGTGGATGAGAATGTCAGCATCGAGTTTCTTGATACTTTGTGGCCGGATTTGTCTCATTGGGATATTATTTGGATTCTGATCAAGTTTAGTTTCAATGCTAGTTACTACGGGGGGAAGCCAAACCCTGGCGAAGCCAAACTGGGCTAAATCCTGGGGTAGCCACCATAAGGGGGAAGCCAAACTGGCGTAGCCACTATAAGGCGTAGCCAAACTCTGGCGTAGCCACTATCAGGCGTTGCCAAACCCTGGCGTAGCCACTATAAGGCGTAGCCAAACCCTGGCGTAGCCACTATCAGGCGTAGCCAGTTCAATAAATGTATTGTTGTATATAATCAGTTGTAGTTAGGCTTAACCACTATCAGGCGTTGCCAAACTGGCGTAGCCACTATAAGGCGTAGCCAAACCCTGGCGTAGCCACTATCAGGCGTAGCCAGTTCAATAAATGTATTGTTGTATATAATCAGTTGTAGTTAGGCTTAACCACTATCAGGCGTTGCCAAACTGGCGTAGCCACCATAGGGCGAAGTCAAACCCTGGCGTAGCCACTATAAGGCGTAGCCAAACTCTGGCGTAGCCACTATTAGGCGAAGTCAAACCCTGGCGTAGCCACTATAAGGCGTTGCCAAACCCTGGCGTAGCCACTATCAGGCGTAGCCAGTTCAATAAATGTATTGTTGTATATAATCAGTTGTAGTTAGGCTTAACCACTATCAGGCGTTGCCAAACTGGCGTAGCCACCATAGGGCGAAGTCAAACCCTGGCGTAGCCACTATAAGGCGTTGCCAAACCCTGGCGTAGCCACTATAAGGCGTAGCCAGTTTACTAAATGTATTGTTGTATATAATCAGTTGTAGTTAGGCTTAACCACTATCAGGCGTTGCTAAACTGGCCTAGCCATATAAGGCGTTGCCAAACCATTGGCGTAGCCAGTTTTTAATCTATTACTTTTGTTATATCCAGTTGCAGTTGGCTCGTAGCAATTCCAATAGCGTAGCCAACCCATATCAATTACTTAATTCTGTCCATAAATGGGTGCGACAGGCCCGCCTAGCCAAATAGCGTAACCACAAACCACTGGATAGAACCCATTAGCGCAACAACTATTTGGCATTTGGTTTAGCCAACTCCTTGGCTTAACAATGCAGTCATTTAATATCAACCAGCTAGACAAAGTTGTTGAATTTACCAAGTTACGTGGTATACATTAACCCATTTGGGCCACTTACTCTTATACCCCCAAATATCACATTCATATTATTCTGCCCAGAGTGACAAGGACCCTGCTAGGTTATCAGCCATATGTGACCACCTGGCTTACCCACTAACCCAGTTACAGCTTGATGCCTGTGAAAATTCACTAGCTAATTGTGTGACCCGTTACATCAATCAGATACACCTCGATCCATCTGGTAATACTAGCTGGTACCAACTTCACATTTTAACAGACCAGTAATAGCTGCTACTAACAAACCATTCCAGTGATTCCTATTAACTTGTACTCTCAAGTAGCTCAGGCCTGGCTACACTAACAACTGCCTCTAAAAGTCTGAAATCCTATTAGCAGTGGTTAATCAGATTTGTATAGTTTCACAAAGAGATAGTGGGCAGCCACTTTCTACCTTAGCCACTAAGTTGAGTCCCAAAACCTTAATCAGTTCTCTGACATGTACTCAAACCCATAAGGTAGCACTCCTGTAGCTTAACAATTGTTGCTAACAATAATAACCAAAGCATTACTATACTCTCGAACAGTACTCACCCAACCAAACCACCCTATAAAAGCATAACTGCTTATTTCCTCTAGATCACCCCAAAATACCCCAACTAGCCTATATACTGTCCTAGACTCTTCTGTACTGTCTTTTACACACCCCAAAACAACATGTGACTGACACCACAGTCCATAACTACCTATCAGCCCAACACTTTTTAAGCAGGTTTTAAAACACTTTCTATAGCCGTACCCAACACACTACCATACAAAAAAACCTTTCCAAGGTTAGGTGGTAGAGTGATTGCAAACTGTCGAATGACATTTGTTAAAGCTCAGATCTAGTGGGAGTGTCATCTGAAATCCAGCCTGAGAGATAAGCCAGCATCTTTAGCATGGCAGCATAACACACACACATAACTATTGTTTAGTTTAAAGCAGTGGAGTCATGGAGAAACTGATGAAACATGCACATTGCAAGTATACGCAGTGCTTTGTCACCTGGAACTGTTTGGGAGAGTGTGGTACTACGGCAGGTTTGGTGTGTACCATTGGAGGGATAAGCTGATAGCAGAAAGCTCTATTGATGGAAGATACGATTTGGCCAAAACAAGTGCCAGCAATGGCAGTGGCAAGTGCCAGTGTGACAAACAGCAGGGGTATGTAAGTACAGGTGTAACGCCATTAGTAATATTTATTAGGTTTATGTAGTAGTATGGCACTATTTCTTGTTTAATGCTTGAGCTTTTTCGAATTCAGCCTTAAAATCATCAGCTTTCTCTTTGTTACCAAATCTGATGGCCAGAGTTTGAGCTTCAGGCTCACCTTCTGAGATATCAGCAGTGACAGTGTAGACCCAAGATTTGTCTGAACCGACATTTGGTTTCAATTCGTAGTCTGGAGAGATGAAGTGGTTCGCACAGATCTTGAGGGTTTTGTCTCTTCTCATCAACAAACGGACTTTCTTGCTTTCCTTGTGCTGTAAAAACTTGACATCACCCACACCTCTTTCTTTCCACTCTTTGGACTCAGCATGGAATCTAAACAGCTTTGCACGAGTTTTGAACAAAACTTCCTCGTCTTCTTCGTTGGTTTTGACTTCAACCTTCTCCAATGTAACCAGTGGCTCAAAGTGGACGTCTGGGGACTCTGGCGCCTCGTCGTCCTCCTTGGCTTCCTTTGGCTCGTCTTTGGCTTCATCTTTAGCCTCCTCTTTAGGCTCTTCCTTCTTCTTGGTGGCGCCACCAAACATGGAGAACACGCTTGAGGTTGGAACTGCTGGCTTCTCGGCGTCAGCTGGCTTCTCAACGGCCTTGGCAACTTCTTCACTGGACATTTCGCTTTTTCGGGTACTGAAGACTAAAAATTGATGGCCAAAATTTGTTGTTGTTTTATTTTTTCTATGGAAAAAATAAACAGATGAGGTAAGCAATGACACACACACACACACACCACTTACATAAGCAGAGAGGTTTCAAAGTTCCATTTTTTCTTTTCTTTTTTATTTTTGGTTTTTATCAGAGCAAAATAAAGTAATTTGTGTCATTTTTAATAAACGCACCAAGCAGCTGAATTGAGATAGCAAAGGAGCACCGAGAAGAGCGAGCACATTTATGAGCAGTCACAGAAGAAACTCGTCGCTGGAAGAAGCGCTAAGCCCATACAGTGTGGCCGAGGACTACTATGGGCCTAAGACAAATATCGCCATTGCAAGGCCAGATTCGAGAATAGGAAGAACCCGCACTTTGAGTATCGGCATCAAGAACAGCGATCTGAAGGAGTTGATGTTGGACTCCAAGCAGGTCAAGTTCCAAAGAAGAGGGTCAGAGGATGAAATTGGCGCAAGGCTTCCCGGGTCAGGAGACGACCAGAAAATACTAATCACCAATGTGGACGAGACTCTCAAGAACATCTTGGAGTCCGAGGACACAGACTCCAACAACCAGATCACGATTGAGGACACGGGTCCTAAGTCCATCAGACTGGGCACGCTCAAGTCCAACGGGTTCAAGAGAATCGAGATTAGAGGCAACTACATGATCTCCAACTTGCTCCAGGAATTGACCATTGCAAAGAGCTTTGGCAGACACCAGATCATCCTGGATGAAGCCAGACTGAACGAGAACCCAGTGAACAGGCTGACCAGGCTGATCAAAGAGCAGTTCTGGAACTCTTTAACCAGAAGAATCGACTCGAAAAGTATCAAGGTGTTTGCCAAAGACGACAAGATCAAATCCAACCCGAGAATCTATGTCCCAATTGACTGTCCTGACCAGTACGAGTTCTATAAAAAAGTGTCAGATTTGAACCCAGAGCTGGATTTGGACGTTGTTTATCTCCCAGAACTCTCGAAAATCACCCCAGAATATATCAAATCCATCAACGACAAGCCCGGCCTACTAGCCTTGGCCATGCAGAAGACAAAGGACGAGGACGGTGAAGACAGCCTGGCTAGTTATCCGTACGTTGTTCCAGGAGGAAGATTCAACGAGATGTACGGATGGGACTCTTATATGATCACGCTTGGATTAAACCTAAGTAACAGATTCGACTTATCGAGAGGGTTAATCGAACATTTCATATTTGAGATCAACCACTATGGCAAAGTATTGAATGCCAACAGAAGCTACTACTTGGGTAGATCACAACCACCGTTCCTAACTGATATGTTGTTGAAGAATTATGACCATATCATCAAAGTTGACCCAGATGACGCCATGGATTTACTGAAAAGAGGCGTCAACGCAGCCATCAAGGAGTATAAAACACTATGGTGCTGTGAGCCAAGACTAGACGTTGAAACAGGACTCTCATGCTACCATCCAATGGGAATTGGAATCCCCCCAGAAACTGAATCCACACATTTTGATCCAATTTTGGCTCCATATGCATTGAAATACGACATAACAATCAAAGAGTTTATTGCCAAGTATAACGATGGAATCATCAAAGAGCCAATCTTGGATGAGTATTTTGAAAATGACCGAGCTGTTAGAGAAAGTGGACACGATACTAGTTATAGATTAGACGGTGTTTGTAAAGATTTGGCAACGGTTGACTTGAATTCGTTGTTGTTCAAGTACGAGACAGATTTGGCGTTCATTATAAAGACGTATTTCAATGACAAGTTTGTTGTGGAAGGTGGCGATGGTACAGTTGAGACTTCTCAAGATTGGATAGCCAAATCGGTTAAAAGAAAAGAAGCAATGAACAAGTACCTATGGAATGAAGATAAGAAAATGTACTTTGACTATAACGTTAAACTGAAGAAACAGAGTACATATGAGAGTGCCACGACATTCTGGCCATTGTGGTGCAAACAAAGTGACATGAAGCAAGTTGAAGGATTGATTTCCAACTTGCATAAATTTGAAGAATTTGGAGGCATTTCGTCCGGTACAAAAGAGTCCAGAGGAGAAATCACATTGGAAAGACCAAATAGACAATGGGACTATCCATATGGCTGGGCACCACAGCAAATCTTAGTGTGGAAAGGGTTTGAAAATTATGGGTTTAGAAACATATCAAGCAGACTATGCTACAGATGGTTGTATCTGATTACCAAGTCATTTGTTGACTATAACGGAATTGTTGTTGAGAAGTACGATGTTACGCGAAGCTTGGATCCACACAGGGTTGACGCAGAGTACGGAAACCAGGGAGCTGATTTCAAAGGCGTGGCCACGGAAGGGTTTGGCTGGGTCAATGCAAGCTATTTGATCGGGCTGGAGTACTTGAAGACTCATGCGATCAGAGCACTAGGTGCTTGTATTCCACCAGACCTGTTCTTTGCGAGACTGAAGGACACCGAGCGGCAAGACTACGCGATTTCCACCGAAAACAGTGATTTGTCATCGCTGACGAAACCTTTAGTTCATGGCTAGTGTGCATGCGTCGATTCACCTGCTACCGTGTGGATTGTCTGTTACGATCTGCTGTTGTGATTGCACTCACCTTTTCAGATGCTGCCATTGGAATGTTTTACTATTATCTACTATTCATTCAAAATGCACCGTAGGAATGTCTGTTACGCGTTTATTATTTACTATTGTCTGCTGTTGTAATCACTGTCAACTCAATGTTGTGAAGTTTACTGTTGTAATCACTGTCAACTCAATGTTGTGAAGTTTACTGTTGTATTTACTTTGTAGCTTACTTTGTAGTTTACTTTGTAGCTTACTTTGTAGTTTACTGTTGTTTACTGTTTATGTATTGGTTTACTGTTTATGTTATGTGTTTGTTGCAATGCATACTTTGCTTGCTTGTTTACGGTGCAGTCGTGGCTTGTACTGTAGATTGTGAGGCTCGAGATCTGGTGCCAGGCTTGCTGATCGTGCACAGAACAATGCAATATTGTTTACGCGTTTTTCTGTTATCGTGCATGTGTTGCGGACCAGTTTATTAGTGGCTTGCAGTGATATGGAATCTTGCTAGTTGTCCGGATGCGTACTGTTTTGTTTCTTTGTGCATGTGTTTGCATTCTGTTTACACCCCAGGCGACTTTTGTAGTACCGGAGGCACTCCTCAGCTACAGCATACCTCAGAGGTTTTTACTGACTGGTGGGTGTCCGGGACCTGGCAGAAGTGACCATATGCAGGTATACGCACCCAGCAGCTAAGCGAGGCCAACCGTCGTAGTGTCAGCTGGGTGGCAGTAGCCGCTGCAGACCGCGGCAGCGTGACGCGCCAAAACGGCCGCAAGATAGCCTTCGCAGGACGGAATTACCAGATCGGGAAACTGGGCTAATAAAGTGGCTGGGACCTCGTGCATTGTTCTTGGTCGTGGCTGTTTCATGTAAGGGGCAACCCTTATTTTTGGCAACTTACCGGGACGCCCTCTGGCCCAGCAGGCAACCGCGCTGCGCACCACCCACGCCCAGCACCACCCACCACACCCACAGCACAGCACCACCCGGCGTGCCGCACGGTTCGGCCACCATCCTATAAATAAACCAGCTTCAACGCTAAAAATGACACTTTTCTGGGCTAAACGCAAAATTAAGTTTGATCCACAATTTTAGCATGCCAGCCCGAAAATTAAGGTGATGTACCTCTGGGTTTAAATTGGGAGCTGCGCGCTGCCTTAATTGTTTTTTTTCTTGTATTTACTAGCAACTTTCCCTCCTGCTGTTTCACACACTCGCACACTCGCTACAACCAAGGGAAACATGAAGTTAGTGTCGGTTCTAACGCTTTTATCCGCAGGGTTGCAGCTGGCCAGCTCGCTGCCTCTGTCGCAGGCCAACCCTAAGAACGTCTACGACGGCATCAAGTTCGAGAAGAGGTCCCTCAAGGACGGTGGGCAGACGTGGGACTACGACGCAGACGGCCCGGTCAGGGGCGTCAACCTGGGCGGCTGGCTGGTGCTGGAGCCCTACATGACTCCTTCGCTGTTTGAGGCGTTTGCCCCAGGCAACATCCCGGTCGACGAGTACCACTACACACAGTACCTGGGCAAGTCTCTGGCCAAGGACAGGCTCGAGGCACACTGGTCGAGTTTCATAGTGGAGGACGACCTCAAGGCCATTGCCGGTCTGGGACTCAACTTTGTCCGCATCCCAGTCGGCTACTGGGCCTTCCAGCTCGCCCCAAACGACCCTTACGTCCAGGGTGCAGAGCAGTACCTGGACCTGGCTCTGGGCTGGGCCCAGAAGTACGGTCTCAAGGCCTGGATCGACCTGCACGGCGCACCAGGGTCTCAAAATGGGTTTGACAATTCGGGTCTGAGAGACTCATACAAGTTCCAGGAGGACTCAAACGTCCAGCTCACCATCGACATCCTCAACTACATCTTCCAAAAGTATGGTGGTAAGGACTACGAGGACGTTGTCATTGGAATCGAGGTCCTAAACGAGCCTCTAGGCTCTGTGCTGGACATGGACAAGTTAATGCAGTTCTACTCCACCGCATACAAGAACCTCAGAGACACCGGCTCTGTCCAGAACGTGGTGTTCCATGATGCGTTCCAGGACTACACCTACTTCAACGACAAGTTCAACGTGGACCAGTCGTACTGGAACGTTGTCATCGACCACCACCACTACCAGGTGTTTTCCACCCCGGAACTGGCCAGATCCATCGACGAGCATGTCGAAGTCGCCTGCCAATGGGGTAAGGACTCGGTTGACGACGGCCACTGGAACGTCTGTGGTGAGTTCAGTGCTGCCCTAACAGACTGTGCCAAATGGCTCAACGGTGTTGGACGTGGTGCCCGTTACGACCAGACTTTCACATCCTCCCCAAGCGACAATTACGAGTACCTTGGCTCATGTGAAAACTCGCAAGTGTTCAGCTCCTGGTCCCAAGACCAGAAGAACAACTATAGACGTTATATCGAGGCGCAGTTGGACGCCTTTGAACAAAGAGGTGGATGGGTGTTCTGGAGTTGGAAGACCGAGAACACCTTAGAATGGGACTTGCAACAGCTCACTTACAACAACGTGTTCCCGGTGCCTGTCACTGCAAGACAGTATCCAAACCAATGCGGTTTCAACTAGTTCAGTTGAGACCTTGACCAATAACAGGATTTAGTTTAGTTAATTAATAAGGATTAGTGTGGGATAAGCTGTAGTGAAATCGTGAGCAATGTGGATTAGTGGGGGATGGGCTGTAATTTCAGTATGCAATTAACTTTGTTAATATGATGTTAGTGTTAACTATACTTCCAGTGGGCAATTAACACTAGTATGATATTAGTGTTAACACCCAGTATGCAATCAACATTAATATGATATTGTTAAGTCCCAGTATGCAGTTAACATTGATATGATATTAGTGTTTACTCCCAGTATAATTGACATTAATATGATATTTTTTTACTTCCAGTATGCAATTAACATTAACATGATATGAGTGTTAACTGTACTTCCAGCAAACTTTAATATGATATTAGTGTTATGGGCTTGCATGTACTTCCAGTATGGAGCTGATCGTATGATATCCTGAGCGCTTGATTGTAATCTTCGGCTTCTGTGCGGTGCTATCAAGGTGATGTGTAGGCGAGTCGTGAGTTTCACTAACAAGTAGGACAGCATTTCAATGTGTCTGCTCAATAGTAACACTTTGAAATATGTAATTGACCAGTTTTTGCTTCGGCTAGCCCTCATTCATGTCCTGCAACCTGCTGAACTTCTCCTTCCACTTATCGTTAGTTTCAATTGCCAAGTTCAAGTTGGATTTCAGCAAGTTGATTTCCTCAGTCAAACGCTTGAGCTTCTCACTGCTGTTATTACCCGAGTTTAAGTTTTTGAAGAAACTGTTGAGCTGGGCAAACAAATTGTCCCTCAGCTCGTTAAACTTGACGTCAGGCTCGCCGGATTGTTCTCCCTCACTGTCGGTTCCCCTTTTTTCCTTCTGATAGTTCTCGTAGTACTTTTGCACATCCAAAAACTGCAGCTCAGCCTGGAGCTCGTTCTGGTTCTTGTTCTTAGCGGCGGACAACTCAATGAAAGAGGTTAGAAACTCAACCAAGCTAACCAGATTGTTGTTTTGCAGCGACAATTTGTTGATCATCGCGTTCAGATTGCCCATCAGTTTGTTGATTTCCTGGTCGATGAGAAAGCTGTTTTCGCCAGAGTCGTCCACCACCGTCTTGATCTTGATCTTCTTGTTGTTGCTGACCAGCTTGTCTTGCAGCAGCGCGGTTTTGTTCAGCTGCTTCTTGAACTTTATGTTGAAGTTCAGCACCAGCGAGTTGTTCAGCGACTTCTCGTACAGGATGGCCTTCTCGTGCTGCGCAATCTTGGAGCTCAGCTGCTTGTTCTGCTTCTTCAGAATGGCAATCTCATTATCTTTGGACAGGTTCTGGCTCACAAGAATGTTCATCTTGTCCTCGTTTTTGGTCACCTGTTGGCGCAAGCTGCTGGTTTTGTCGCGCTCAGCATGAAGCTCCTTCACCACCTTCTGCTTCTCGGACTTGTGGTTGTCCAGCTCGTTCAGCAACGAGTACAATGTGTTGATAATCTGCTTGTCGTTACTGAAGTTGTTGCTAGAGCCGCTGTTTGGCTCACTAATCGACGAAAACTGCAGCAGATCCCCAGCCAAAAACCCCTTGGACACCAGCATCGAGTTCACCAGCTCTGCCGCGCTCTCAATTTCTGCTCTGTCGCTCATTTCGCCGCTCATTTCGTTGTTTTGTTTGTTTACTTTTTATCATATAGGCGAAAAACACAAAATCTACGAGCCTTTCCATACCGCTGTTTAACGTATTGTGCGGCGGTGATGCGATGGTGTGCTGTTAAAGACAGAACCCAACCGGGGAGCCCTTGATGGTGCCAATGTACGAAAGTAACCTACAAGCCCTTGCTGGGCGCCAATGTACGAAAGTAACCTACAAGCCCTTGCTGGGCGCCAATGTACAAAAGTATACCTGTATAACTATTTATTTATGTATTTATGTATGGAATGTGTGGTGGTGGCGGTGGTGGAGCTGGGGACAAGGGTTCTGGAGGTGGAAAAGCCGGGGAGAGCTGTTTAGTGGTGGGCTTCTTCTTCAGCTTCCTCGAAAACAAACCATTCGGAGGATGCTTCGCTGGCACCAGCAGAAGCATCAGCAGCTGAGGCAACTTCGACTGGCTCCGCTGCGTACTCGCCTAGCTGGGTGGCAGCATCAGCTTCAAGACCTGGAACCGCTGGGGCAATTGGCGCAGTCCATGGCTTGACGGCACCTTCAGCGTCTTTTGAAGTCAAAGAAATTGGTTTGAAAGCTTTAAGCTCTTTGACGTAAAGATCTTGGATGGAATTTCTGGCAATTCTGGCAGTGGTGAATCTTCTGGCTGATAATCTGAACATTTTTTTCTATTCTTTTGGTGCTGAAGTAAAAGTTGTCGATGTTTTTTCTGGTTTTTTTTTATTTGGTTTTTTTCTCCTTAAAAAACCGGAAGTCTGCAGTTCCGAGGGTGGAAAAAAGGTTTTTTTGATTGGTAAATAGAAAAGCAGGCAAACCAGCAGATTAAAGAGCACTTTGAGACGCGCAGATGGTGAGGTTCTACTGCGATTACTGCAACTGTATGTATATGGGGTGAGCGGGCAGCACGACAGCACACTAACACAGCCAACAGCGTACTTAACCCACGATGCCACCAGTGTCAGAAAGAGTCATCTGAGTGGTAAGAATCACGTCAAGCTGGTGTGTGACTACTACGAGAACCAGGCCAAGAAGCTGGGCAAGTGGCATCCCAAGGACCTGGTGCTGGAGCTGACGGTGGACAAGCTGTACAAGGGGATTCCGGGCTCGTCGGCGTCGGGCACGAGCCACAGCAGCAGCAGCAGCGTACGGGCGCTGCCGCCGCCGCCAACTCTGCAGCAGCTGCCGCAGCCGCCTCCTAAGGTGCTGCACGAGGACACCCAGAAGCAGATTGGCCGTGTGCTCAAGTTCATTAGCTGAAGCGGGCACGGAGCATCACCCGGACACCTCTGCTCATCAGAGCGTTACTAAGCGGCGCTGACTAAACAACCGGACACCCATACACATACCACAGCAGCCAGCTCACTACAACAACGCTTCCCACCGGTCGAGCTGCATTTCGTCCTGGACACCTTACCACCGGTAATGCCTGGAACTACTGGATACTCCACTGGTAACAGCTGGAACAGTACGTACGGGGTAGTCACTGGTAGATCTGCATTTCGTCCTGGACACCTTACCACCGGTAATGCCTGGAACTACTGGATACAGCTGGAACAGTACGTACTGGGTAATCCACTGGTATATCCTGGACACCTTACCACCGGTAATGCCTGGAACTACTGGATACAGCTGGAACAGTACGTACTGGGTAATCCACTGGTATATCCTGGACACCTTACCACCGGTAATGCCTGGACTACTGGATACAGCTGGAACAGTACGTACTGGGTAATCCACTGGTATATCCTGGACACCTTACCATCGGTAATGCCTGGAACTACTGGATACTCCACTGGTAACAGCTGGAACAGTACGTACGGGGTAGTCACTGGTCGATCTGCATTTTGTCCTGGACACCTGACTGGATGTTCATATCAGTAACGCCTGGCAGGGGCGCATGCCAGACAGGCGCAGGCCCAATACTGACGCCTGCGAGTGTGCTGAACGCCCAGCACACTAATCGCTTCCCCAGCTAATAAACGCATCCCTGAACTAATGGGCTTCCCTATAAGCCAGCACGCTACCAGTACCTCTTTTCGCTCGCCGCAAACCTCCACCGACCTACGGGTGTACCTGCCTGGTGGTGCCTGGTGGTGCCTGCCCGGTGTGATGTGTGGGTGATTACATCAGCTGTGCTTAGTCATATAAACCCCCACACCAGCAGCCAAATCGGCTAAAAAATTCTTTTTCATTCGAAATCAAAACAAAGGAAAAAAAATAAAAATTTTTCAGTGGCAAATAAAAAACAAAAAAAAACTCCTTTGAAAACAACAACATTTAAGGAAAAAGCATTTTACTTCTGTTTGTTTGTTTGGAACCAAAAAGAAGATAAAAAGTCGAACAGAATGGCAACTCAACAAGTCCCAACCTTTAAATTAGTTCTAGTCGGTGACGGTGGTACCGGTAAGACCACCTTTGTTAAACGTCATTTAACAGGTGAATTCGAAAAGAAATATATTGCTACTTTAGGTGTCGAAGTCCACCCATTAGGATTCTTCACCAACTTTG
Source organism: [Candida] sp. (assembly GCA_030570575.1). Lineage (NCBI taxonomy): Eukaryota > Fungi > Ascomycota > Saccharomycetes > Saccharomycetales > [Candida] sp. The sequence goes on along the minus strand of JAJLVZ010000007.1, from coordinate 128,403 downwards.
GTGAGATCAAGTTCGATGTCTGGGACACTGCTGGACAAGAGAAATTTGGTGGTTTAAGAGACGGTTACTACATTAACGGTCAATGTGGTATCATCATGTTCGATGTTACTTCAAGAATCACCTACAAGAACGTTCCAAACTGGCACAGAGATTTGGTCCGTGTCTGTGAGAACATCCCAATTGTCCTTTGCGGTAACAAAGTGGATGTCAAAGAACGTAAAGTCAAGGCCAAAACCATCACTTTCCACAGAAAGAAGAACTTACAATACTACGATATCTCTGCCAAATCAAACTACAATTTTGAAAAACCATTCTTGTGGTTGGCTAGAAAACTGGTTGGTAACCCTCAACTAGAATTCGTTGCTTCACCAGCTTTGGCTCCACCTGAAGTCCAAGTCGATGCCAACTTGATGCAACAATACCAACAAGAAATGGACCAAGCTACCGCCTTGCCATTGCCAGATGAAGATGACGCCGACTTATAAGCTGCGTCGTCGTCTTGAATCTCTCTTAGTTACTTAATTACTGGTTACAAAGAACAACTTCATTCATAAAACGAGGAATAATTTAATAACTAATAAAATAAGTAAATTATTTTTCAGTTTTTGTAGGAAAAAAACACGAATTAACTAAAAAACTCTATAAAGAGCACCAACAATGGACGTTATCTACGACCCGGTAACCAAGGCGTTGTCCACCAACTCTCCAGACTTCAAAGATGATATTGCACAGCTTAACAGGGTGGCCAAAGACCTGATAAATCTAAATTCTGACGTGCCAGAATCTCCCGAACCATCAGCAGCCCTAGTTCCAATGATCAAGAAGCTTGTTGGCTCAGGCGTCGATGCCATGAGAAGACAGAAATACAGCGATGCCATCAAAAACCTGTCGTTGGCGCTGGAAATGTCCTCCAGAAGAGCAAAATGGGAAGCCTTTTCACTGCAACTGAACGAAATGCAAGGCATCCTGCAAATAAGATCGGACGCCTACCTCATGAACAAACAATTCCTTGACGCATACAACGACGCGGACTTCCTGATTGGTACTCAGGTGACCACGCCAGACAACTTCTTGAGAAGATCCATTTCTCTGTTCCACCTGGGCAGACTGAATGAGTCCAAGGCGGATCTGGAAAGAGGCCTGTGTTTTAAGGAAGACGAGAGACTCCTCAAGCAGCTCAAGATCGTCAACGAGGCCATCGACCTGGAAAACGGCGACTAACCGTCCAGCGCTCCCGAACACGATTCGTCATATTTTAGTAAGCAGTGTTATGTAAGCAATGAATAATTAGTTACTCTTGATATCTTAATAAGCAACATGACATAATCCACGAATAAGCAGACAATTTTTTTTATAATTTTTTTTAAAAGTAAACAATTTAGATGGCCAATGGCTAAGCAGAGGAATTCCACGGGCCCACTTTACTCCAAGCTGAGCGGCTTGGCTGCGCGCTACCTGGACGAGAAGACCAGAGAGAACAAGCGCAAAGCGCCAGAGAACGAGGAGTTTGAGAACATTGTGCTGATCAAAAATGTCAAATTCAATGACTTACTGATCTATTCCCAGCAAAAGGACTTGTCCTTGCAGAGAGTCAAGAAGGTGCTGCTGGAGAAGACACTGCAGAAGGTGGTGCAGGACCTGGTAGAAGAGGAGCAGGAAGAAATAGACGAAATGAATGCGAATAACGACGAAATTGTCGAAGAAATCAGCGATTTAGATAACACAGAGAATGCTGATGAGCTCATGGAAGTTAAGGACGACAACTCGTTGAACAAGAGTGTTGTGAACCTGTGGAACTTGAAGAAGCCTGAAGCTGCGACTCCGCCAACAGAAGTGGTTGTCCAGGAGGTGAAAAAGAGATCCAAGGAATCTTCTAGTCGCTCTAGCAAGAAGCAGAAGACCGAGAAGGACCGAACACCACCAACATCATCATTGTCGCAGCTGGGTGGAATGGATGACGTGGTGGCTCAGCTCCTGGAGCTCATTGGAATGCCTATTTTGCACACAGAAATATACCAGAACTTGGGTATTGAGCCACCAAGAGGTGTGTTGCTGCACGGTCCTCCAGGCTGTGGTAAAACCTCCATTGCCAACGCATTAGCTGGCGACCTGAAGGTACCATTCATCTCCATTTCAGCACCGTCTGTTGTTAGCGGGATGTCTGGAGAGAGTGAAAAGAAGCTAAGGGAGTTGTTTGACGAGGCCAAGTCTTTAGCTCCATGCCTGCTGTTTTTCGATGAGATTGATGCCATCACACCAAAGAGAGAGGGCGCACAGAGGGAAATGGAGAGAAGAATCGTTGCACAAATGCTAACCTGTATTGATGAACTAAGTTTGGACAAAACCGGAGGCAAACCCGTCATCATAATTGGTGCCACCAACAGACCTGATTCTTTAGATCCAGCGTTGAGAAGAGCAGGAAGATTTGATAGAGAGATCTGCCTCAATGTTCCAAATGAAGAGTCCAGATATCATATATTGAAGAAAATGACAGAGAACTTGAAAATCGATGGTGAACTGAATTTCAAGCAGTTGGCTAAAATGACGCCTGGTTATGTAGGTGCGGACTTGAAAGCTCTAACCACTGCAGCCGGTGCCTGTGCCATTCAAAGAATCTTCAAGCATTTGCTAGTTAATGATGATGTGAACAATAAGTTCAATGAGCTGTCAATAGATAACTTAGCAACATCATCAATATCGCTAAAGATCATACAAAATTTCCTGAATTCACACCCGGAACCACTTAACGAACAACAGCTGTCTTTATTGAATATCAATTTCCAGGACTTCTTAACAGCATTGCCAACAATCCAGCCAACTTCCAAGAGAGAAGGATTTGCCACGGTACCGGACGTCACATGGGACCATGTCGGTGCATTAAGCTCCATCAGACTTGAGCTCAACATGGCGATTGTGCAGCCTATCAAAAACCCACAAATATTCGAAAAAGTTGGTATTCATGCACCATCTGGGGTGCTGATGTGGGGACCTCCAGGTTGTGGTAAGACACTGCTAGCAAAAGCCGTTGCAAACGAGTCGCGGGCCAATTTCATATCCATCAAGGGACCAGAACTGCTGAACAAATATGTCGGTGAGAGTGAAAAGGCCATCAGACAAGTCTTCACCAGAGCCAGATCGTCTATTCCATGTGTTATATTCTTTGACGAGTTAGACGCGCTGGTTCCAAGAAGAGACTCGACCCTATCTGAGAGTTCGTCAAGAGTTGTCAATACTCTATTGACTGAGCTAGATGGGTTGAATGACAGAAAGGGAATTTTTGTCATTGGTGCCACCAATAGACCTGATATGATAGACCCAGCCATGCTGAGACCGGGAAGACTGGACAAGACGCTGTTCATTGAGCTGCCAAACGCACTAGAAAGGTTCGAAATTTTGAAAACAGTTGTCAAAACCAATAAAACGCCAATTTCCCCAGATATCAATTTGGAAGAGATAGCTAATGATTACAGATGCAGAAACTTTTCAGGTGCGGACTTGAACTCATTGATTAGGGAGAGTGGTGTGCTGGCATTGAAAAGAAACTTCCTCACCATCAATAGGGATATTGTTTTGGAAGATGAGAAGAGCATTAATGAGAAGATGATTTCCATTACCAAGGATGATATCGAGAATGCATTGAATATTATTAAACCTTCTGTGAATGATAGAGACCGCCTGAAGTATGACAAGCTGAATAAAAAGATGGGCTGGTCGTTGCCTGTTGAGAAGGAGGATGAAACTAAAAAGGATGACGAGGTATTGCCAAATGCTGAAGCATCTCTATAATGAGTCGTTGGTTATCTGCCTTTCCTCTGCACATTTTTTCGCACCCTCCATGTTTTGTCAAGCCCACTTGTTTGGTCGAATGAGATGAACGGCGAATTCTTTCTGAATTGGCTTGTGATTTTAGCTGACGCGAATTCCACAGTTGGCGTTTCCGTTTTGCCTCTTGTGATCACTATGAAATGGTGTTCCAGGAGCTGATTGATCTCCTCAGCTTTATAGCTTGGTAAGTAAATATTAAATATACCTTTAGCCTCATTAATAGAATGAATTAAACCCAGTGATTTAAATACCAAATGATCTGAAATGCTCTGGAACTCGGATTTGGTGATGATGAACTGTTCAGGAGTGAATTTGAGTGCTTTCGGAAGCAAGTGCACACCAACAACCGTGCCATCCAGCGAGTTTTTCAAATCTCTAAGGTTGATGTTATTTTCCAGGAAATGTACCGCTTTAATCCCATCGAGCAGCTCTAAACCATAACTGATTTGGAAAGGTGGCTTAAAGATGAGTGGGCTTGAGTAGTCAAACTTCAAGTGTTCGGTTTGGTGGAAATAATTCAGCAGTTTCAGACTTCTTGTGTTGATTGCAGAGAACTTTGATAGTGAATTGTTAAAATAGTTACCGGCAACTGGAATAATTTCGATTGAAGCATCCAGCTTCAAGTTCAAACTTGAAGTAAGATCCTGGGATTTACCGGAATTCAGGTAAATCAGATGCGTTGGTTTTATCGTGTCGATCAACTCCTTCATTATTTCAAGACCAAACCCTTTCAACCAGCCAGGGGTGTTTATCAGTAGGGATTCGTTCTGCAGGAGCCCCTCTTTATGGTAAAGATCTATTAGTTTACCTGCTAGCTCAATGTACCGTTTAGGCTGGTCTTTGGAGGAGTTGAAACCAAGAAAATGATTCAGACTGAACTCTGAGTTTGATAATGACAGCTGATTACTTCCTAAAATCAGGTTTTCCAGGGTTCCGAACTTGTTCAACGACACACAGTCGAGCTGGGAGAATTCAGGCTGGCCAGGATCCAAGTCTATCACATTAACACTCTGATCTGAAACCTCATTCAGAAAACTGGTCAGTATTAGTTTAGTTAAAGTTGATTTTCCAGAGTTCTTGTTGCCTATAACCATAATTCTGAGCAGTTCACCATTTTTATACAGGTTTGAGAGGTCAGAGACCAACCTGTTCCAGTTTTTGGTGTTGAGAACCGAGACTAAGTTCGTCGGGTCGAGCACTATATCAAAGGAATAGTTTCTGAACAGGTGGTTGCTCTCACCAAAAATTGTTTTAAACTCTGAGGCAAACTCTCCAATTGTCTCCAGCCCCGAAAACATGCTTTTCAGCTTGACCACCGATTTATAGTCTGAGTTGAAGAAGCATTCGTTTTCCTCAGTTCTGGTATCGTTGATGAGTGCCATATTTGTTAGTTGTGTTGCGGAAATCAGTGGGATTGAGCTTGAAATTGGCGACAGAAAAGTCAATTCTGGTACTGACGAGTGCACAATTGCATCGTTCACCTTAATGGCACCTCGCTGGACCTTCAGCTTGAACTGGCCGCTGACTATCAGGTTTTCGTTGTGCTTCAGACCTATGATTACATAATCCTCTTTCAGTATGGTGTTGGCGTCACTTGCCTGGAACTTTGATCTGACGAACGGCTGCTGGGGCTGGTCCTGGTGGTACTCGTGAGTGCTCTGGTACTGCGCATGCTGCTCGTGCGTCGGTACTGGCTGGAAGTCCGGTGTTATCTCACTGTACTCTTCCTGCTCAGAGTCTGAGGTGTTTGCATCGTATTGGGGGGTCACTGAGGTCCCAGCAACTGCCTGGAAGGCTGAGGAAACACACTGCTGTTAGTACGAGGTCTCTCAAAGCTGCACCGCGCCTGAAAACTGGCAAATATACCCACCGCTCTGCATCTCAGCTTGTTGTCTGCCGTTTGTTTATTTTCTGAAGTTTTAATTTTTTTTTTCGCTTAGGGCGCGTGGCGCTACAAAAAGTCGAACCGCCACATTTTGACTAAGCTACGCAGATCTGTCCGCTGCGCCATAAACCGCTTACATTTCCGCTTACTCAGCAGGCGCTTTCAGCCAATCACAAAATTTCATTTTCACTTTTCATTCTCAATTTTTCACTCATTCAGTATACCATTTTATTTAATGATTTTATTGCACAGGGCGAAAAGTGGTTCGTTGATTTTTTAAAAAAAGCACAACAATTTTTTATTTTAAACTGTTTAAACAACACAAGAAAACAAGAAAAAGTCAGAATGTCTGAAGAAAGTCCATTAAAAACTGTTGGTTTCGATGCCAGATTCCCAAATGTCAACCAAACCAGACACTGCTGGCAATCATATGTTGACTACCACAAATGTATCCAAGCCAAAGGTGAGGAATTTGCCCCATGTCAAGTGTTTTTCAGAACCTACTCTTCATTGTGTCCTGTTGACTGGATCGAAAAATGGGATGCCCAAAGAGAAGCTGGTAAATTTGCATCTGACTTGAAGCAATAAGCTAATTAATTTATTATTACACTAAATAAAGAAGAAAACAATACACAACACAATTTCCAAAACTTGCAGTAGGGGGGCAGTTTTACGCTGCGGAGGGTGGTGTGGTTGTCCATATAGCTGTGAGTTGCAATTTTGCAGAACTTTGTCCCCAACACAACACAACCTGGCTTGCCGTATGGCTCCACATACTGTCATAAGTTTCTGTGGGTTGATGAATCTCGTCAGTCTACGACCCAAGGTCTCCAGATTTTAAATCTCGTTTACCTATGGCCCAAGTCTCCAGATTGGTAAATCTCGTTAGTCTATGGCCTCAAGTCCCCAGGTTTTATCTCGTGAATCTCAACCAGGTATTTTCTGTCCTACAAAGCTTTCTGACTCAATTCATCTATACTAGTCCCTCTTTAAGTTCTCTGATAGTCTACTCACTCTGCTTAAGTCCATAGACCGCAGTAGACATCGGGAGTTGCATATTCTCTCCATCTGAGTCCCAGTTTCTGTGAGAAGCTCTACACCTGAGTCCCAGTCTGGGTAAAAGGCTATTTGGTGTTGCATAGTCTCTACATCTGAGTCCACAGTCTCTGTAAAAGACCGTTTGGAGTCCCAGTCTCTGTGTCAGGCCCGGTTGAGCACCAACAGAGATGGGACTTCACCAAAAGTCCTCCTCGGGGTCGTACATCCGCGCGTGGTTGCTCTGCTGGGCAACCAGCTCGCTGTCGTACAGCTCTGCATAGTAATCTGAGGGCGTCTTCACAGCCTCTGGGACTGGCTGCTTCTTCTTCTGCTTAGCCAAGTTGCTGAGTGCCATCTCGTACTGCTTCTTATTCTCAATGAGGTGCTTAACCCCGTTCTGCTCGGTCCTCATCTTCTTGTAGCGGTTAACCAGCACATTGTCCTTCTTCACACCCAGCACTTTCCTCACCTTCTTTGCAGATTTGAACCCAACCTGCCCGTCGTCCATGCTGTTGTTCTTCAGCAAGTTGTCCCAGCTCGTGTACACCACGGTGACACTGTCCAGCTTGCAGCCCTTGATCGAGTTGGCCTTGGTCAGCACAGCACACTCCATGAGCTCCTGCTCGCTCACCTCGTCGATAGTCTCACCAGGTTCAAGTCTCAAATAAACATGCGCAGAACTCAGATTATCAACATGGAACCAGAGGTCTGAGGCTAGTCCGTGTTTGAGCAAGTCCTCGTTCTCAAACTTGTCTCTGCCTATGTAGAGGGTGTGACCACAGCTGGTCTCGTAGTAGTACACCATGGTGGTGGTGAAAAATAAGTTTGAATTAAATAAATTAACTTTATATATCTTAGCGACCAAAGCAGAGACTCAAACAGTTGTTACAGGACAGGATGGCAGTTCCGTTTCCAGACTTGGACCCCTACGAGGTGCTGAGCTGCACCAAAGAGGCCACAGCAGAGCAGATCAAGAAGTCGTACAGAAAACTGTGCCTGGTGCACCACCCAGACAAGCTGGTGAGAAAGACCGAAGAGGAGCAGGCCAAGTCGCGCGAGCAGTTCAACAAGGTGCAATTTGCGTTTGCAGTGCTGAGTGATGCGAAAAGACGCGCTCGGTACGACAGAACGGGTCAGCTGGAGGATTTCAGTCTGGGGGACGACGATTTCAACTGGGACGACTATTTCAGCGGGTTTAAAGTTGAGATCAACGAGGAGGTGATTGCCAAGGACAAGCTGGAGTACCAGGGGAGCGAGGAGGAGAGACAGGACGTGCTGAGCGAGTTCTTGAATGCCAAAGGTGACTTTTTGCAGCTATTTGAGCTGATTCCGCACATTGAAGCCACCGACAGGGACGAGCAAAGGCTGTTTGAGATTGTGACAGAGCACGTGGCACCTGCAGAGCTGGAGAAGCTGGGCAAGTGGCAAAAGTACCAGAAGAACAGAAAGAAACTGTTCAAGAAGTACAAATCGAGCATTAAGGACGAGTCCAAAGAGGCTGAGCAGCTGAAGAAGAAGATCCTCAAGGCGCACGAGAGCGTAGACTCGGAAGACGCGCTGAAGCAGCTGATACAGAAGAGACAGGCGGGCCGGATCGAGTCGCTGATCGACAAGATCGAGTCGAAGTACGCGAAGACGGGCAAGAAGGGCAAGAAGGCCCGCAGCGAGTACGATATTGACGACGCCGAGTTTGACAAGATCCAGAAGAAGCTGAAGCGGTGATGCCTGCCGGTGGTGTTGGGCGTCTTGGTAAGCCACTTCCTAATAATACATTATCAAATCACTTAGTCATCATCATGTAAACTGTCCTGCTGACCAAGCAACTGGTCATTATTACATAAGCAGGTTTACTGACCAAGCAATTACATCAGCCGGGCTTCTCCAGGTTTTCCAGCGTAGTCATTTTTTCCTTGCTCGCTTTCCCACCACACAAGAACCACAGAATGTCAGAAGAAGAGAGCTTGTTGCTGATCCCAGGCCCAATCATCGTCAGCGAGGCTGTGCGCAAGGCCCAATCGATCCAGTCACTGTCGCACACCGGCAGCGAGTTTATTGCAATCTTCCAGAATGCCCTGCAGAACCTGAGAAAGCTGTTCAAGTCCACTGACAAAGAGGACCAGGGAATTGTTATTGCCGGCTCAGGCACCTTAGGCTGGGACATTGTGGGCTCCAACTTGATGGAGGCCGGTGACGATGTTTTAGTGCTCTCAACTGGGTTCTTTTCAGACTCGTTTGCCGACTGTCTGAGAGTGTACGGTGGCAATGTCGACGTGCTGACCGCGCCAGTTGGTGATGTCGTTCCGTTCGACTCGATTGAGGCTCAGCTCAAGCAGAAAAAGTACAAGCTGATCACCATCACCCACGTGGACACCTCAACTGCTGTTGTCTCAGACATTGAGAAGATCTCCGCCATTGTCAAGAAAGTGTCGCCAGAAACGCTCATTATCGTTGACGGTGTGTGCTCTGTTGCCGTGGAGGACATCGAGTTCTCCAAATGGGGGTTGGACTATGTGCTGAGTGCGTCCCAGAAGGCCATTGGGGTGCCTAGCGGACTGTCAGTTAGTTTCATCTCCAAGAGAGCTAAGGAACTGGCCTTAAACAGACCAAAGGACTCCACCTACTTTGCCTCGCTCAAGAGATGGCTTCCAATCCTGCAAAACTACGAAGCTGGAAAGCCATCGTACTTTGCAACCCCGGCAATCCAGACAGTCAATGCTCTGAACGTCTCCTTGAACGAGATTTTATCCAGCTCCCTCGAGTCCAGATTTGCCAAACACAAGGACACCTCCGACAAGTTCAAAGCAGCTCTGCAAGGCCTCGGATTCAAGCTGGTTTCCAAGAGCCCAGAAGTGTCTGCTCACGGTTTGACTGCAGCTTTCTTCCCAGAAGGCGTTGACGGGCCACAGTTCTTGAAGAAAGTTGGCGAGCAGGGAATTGTCGTTGCTGGTGGTATCCACAAGGATATCCGCACCAAATACTTCAGAGTTGGCCACATGGGTGTTTCTGCCATCGACGACAGCCGTGGAGATATCGCAAAGGCCATCAAGGCCATTGAGAAGGCTTTGGCATGAGCTGACTGCCTAGTTCTCTCGAATATACGCTTAAACTATTTCTGTTAGAGGATTGTACTGGTTAGTACTAAGTGCGGCTCGCTGTTCACTGTTAAAGTGCTAACTCCGAGCTGCCCACTAGCGCAGCTGCTATCTGTGCGTTAGCTCAATGTTTCTGTGTCTGCCTAGCTGTTTCTTGCTGAAGTTTACTGCTCTTCTGCTTGAACTTCTTAGTTACCGTCTACTTAGCTTAAACTTAACTGGCAACTGGCATCATTAACTAGCATAAGTGCTTGATCAAATGTCCACAGTAGCATAACTGACATAACTCTTTAGCTGCTACAAATTTAACTATAAATTCCTCACTGCCTAGTAGACACGCCTAACTGTTATCTCCTGGTATTTGTTTATTGGACATTAACTGGCTTGCTCTGGTACTATACTTTTTGGTGTCATGCTGTTAGCCTGCTCTAACAAGGTTCCTGAGATCAAGTCAACAGATGTCAGAAATCGTCTCAAACCCCAAATCAAGTTGCCATCAGTTTAGGTTAAAGTGTTGATACAATTGCACTGCCAACAAAGTCTGTTCAGGCAGTTTGTAGCAACACAAACCAGCTCACTGAAAAATGGAGCTGTCTAATTGTTTGATTTATTTCCTGTCTACTCTTTAACTTCTTCTATTTAACAGCTCAACTTCTGTCGTTGCTAACTGTCTATTTGGCAGTTTTATAGATAGCTCGACTGTCTATCTACTGGCATATGTGCACTTATTCTCCAACTCTTAACGTCACTATCTACTGGTAGTTAACTGGATAGCTAGTTTACGACGTACTGATATAACTCTTTAAGCTGCCTAACTGCTCGCTTTATTGGCTCTACCTACTCTCCATTCTACTGTTAACATAACTGTCTATTAGCTGAATATCTGCTGGTGTTAGATGACTGTCTGTACAGTTGGCTGAGTATCTGCAGGTGGGTGTCAATTTGACTGCTTATTTAACTGACACTGTTTATATAGCAGCAGTTTGACCTTCCTGCTTATTAACTGACACTGTTTATATAGCAACAGTTTGACCTTCCTGCTCATTTAACTGACTTCTGTCCAACTTACTGACAGCTTGTAGAGTATATCTGGTAGCACCAACTTAGCGTCACTATCTACTACTACTCAACAGTTTCTGAACCTAATCCAATTCTCCTACTACGCTGCCTGCTCAGCCCAACATCTACAGCCAGTTAGCAGGTACCGAGTTGAGGCCTGGTACTGCCTGGTACGCGCCACATCACAAGCCCAGCCCCATCGGTCTTCCAACTGTGGCCACTCTCTGTGATCTTTCGCAGTTCAGCCAGGCAGCTATGCTTAGCTTGCAGCAGCACCTGGCCAGCTGTGATAACCGGCAGCACCACCTGGGCGACTTCGTTGACTGACTTGATGCGGAATCGAACCCGCGACGGGTTTTTTCACACGTGAAAATTATTTGATGACTCTGTTTTTCAGCAAAATTAAAATTATTTTATAATTAAAAGGAATTTGAAATTAGTATAAAAATTGAAGAAATTCTTTGCTTCTAAATAACCAGCACATTTAGCAAACAGTACGAAACAATGCCATACGCACTCTCAGACGCTCACAGACACTTAGTCGAAGGACACTTAAACGAGACTGACCCAGAAGTTGAGTCAATCATCAAGGACGAAATCGACAGACAGAGACACTCCATTGTCCTTATTGCCTCTGAGAACTTCACATCCACTGCAGTTTTCGATGCTTTGGGAACTCCAATGTGTAACAAGTACTCTGAGGGCTACCCAGGTGCCAGATACTACGGTGGTAACGAGCACATTGACCGCATGGAAATTTTATGTCAAAACAGAGCATTAAACGCCTTCCACGTTTCTCCAGATAAATGGGGTGTCAATGTCCAAACCCTGAGTGGATCCCCAGCAAACTTACAAGTGTACCAAGCCATCATGAAGCCTCACGAAAGATTGATGGGTCTGGACTTGCCACACGGAGGTCACTTATCCCACGGTTACCAAACAGACACCAGAAAGATCTCTGCTGTTTCCACCTATTTTGAAACCATGCCTTACAGGGTCGACTTGGAAACCGGTATCATTGACTACGACACTCTAGAGAAGAACGCAGTGTTGTTTAGACCAAAGGTTTTGGTTGCTGGTACCTCGGCCTACTGTAGACTAATTGACTACAAGAGAATGAGAGAGATTGCTGACAAGGTTGGTGCCTACTTGGTTGTTGACATGGCCCACATTTCAGGTCTGGTTGCTGCAGGTGTCATCCCATCGCCATTCGAATACGCTGACATTGTCACCACCACCACACACAAGTCCCTAAGAGGCCCAAGAGGTGCCATGATCTTCTTCAGAAGAGGTGTCAGATCTGTCAACCCAAAGACCGGTAAGGAAATCATGTACGACTTGGAAAACCCAATCAACTTCTCCGTCTTCCCAGGTCACCAAGGTGGTCCACACAACCATACCATTGCTGCTTTGGCTACTGCTTTGAAACAGGCAGCCACCCCAGAATTCAAACAATACCAAGAGCAAGTTTTGAAAAACGCAAAAGCCCTTGAAGAAGAATTCAAAGCTTTGGACTACAAACTAGTCTCCGACGGTACCGACTCCCATATGGTTTTGGTCTCACTAAAGGACAAAGGTGTTGACGGTGCAAGAATCGAAACTGTTTGCGAAAACATCAACATTGCATTAAACAAGAACTCTATCCCAGGTGACAAATCTGCTTTGGTTCCAGGTGGTATCAGAATTGGTGCTCCAGCAATGACCACCAGAGGTTTAGGTGAAGCTGACTTCAAGAAAATCGCTCACTACATTGACTGGGCTGTCAAATATGCCTTGAAAGTTCAAAAGTCTCTTCCAACTGAAGCCAACAGATTGAAAGACTTCAAAGCTGAGATCATCAAGGGTTCTGATGAATTGAACAAGGTTAAAGCTGAAATCTACGAATGGGCTGGTGAATTCCCACTGTCTGTCTAAGTGGATCTTGTTCGTATAGTTGTGTAATTGGATCGTTTATAAATAGTACTTTTTACTGGTAGAGTCATAAGTTTATACTATTTGCTGGTGTAGAGTGAAGTTTATACTATTTGCTGGTGTAGGTTAACACTTGTTTTTCTGCGTAGGCTACAGTCGGTACTGATGCGTTTCAGCACATGGGGTTCAGACTGTCACGTGATGACTCTTTTTCCGGTCCTAAACCTTCACTTAAAAATCAACACAACGCCTACACTGCGCCAGCATTCACCCAATAACCCAATCAGTTTCCGTCTTGCTATTACCAATGCCACCATTTTGTTGGGATGTGTCTTTTCAACGTTTTTCAAACGGCTTTCTACGCTAAGAAGTCAAAATAGATCGAAAAGATAAATAAAAATCATAAAGTAAACAAATCAAAATGGACATAGCAGAGAAGAAGGCTGTGAGACAAAGGCTGACGCAACTTGGGCCCAATGAGCTAGAGCTGCGGCCTGGTGAGGTGGAAATTACGCAGTCCTCGGCTACGGAGATCCTGAGAAACATTGCAAGCACCAAATGGACGGCACTGGAAGTTGTCAATGCGTTCATCCACAGAGCTAAAATAGCTCATTTCCACACCAACTGCCTGACTGAGGTGTTTTTTGAAGATGCTGTTGCTACTGCCAGGGAGCTGGACCAGTTCCAGCGCGAAACAGGCAAATTAAAGGGCCAATTGCATGGTTTACCAGTTTCGTTTAAGGACGAGTTCAACATCAAAAACCAGTATTCCACCATTGGGCTGGAAGCTAATCTGAGCAATGCACCAGAGAGCAAAGATTCGCCGGTTGTTAGCATTCTGAGAGATGCAGGGGCCGTTTTCTACGTGAAAACAAACGTCCCGGTGGGCGTGTTCAACACCACAACTTTCAACCCAATATTTGGCGAGACCAAAAGCTGCACCAACCACACGCTGAATGCCGGAGGGTCGTCTGGCGGCGAGGCAGCGCTAGTAGGGTCTTGTGGCTCGCCACTGGGCGTAGGCTCGGATCTAGGCGGGTCCATCAGACAGCCTTGCGGGTTCAATGCGATATTTGGCCTGAAGCCGTCGAGTGGCAGGTTCCCACACTACTCCAGCAGTGTTTTGAAGGGCCTGGAGTCGCTCAGTGCCACCAATGGCCCGATGGCCAGGGATGTCGAGACACTAGGACTGTACTGTAAGGTCATTGCTGACGCAAAGCCGTGGGAGTTTGACTCAAAGTGCATTCCGCTGCCATGGAAGGAGGATCTCCAGTTTGAGCTGAAGAAAGTGGCCATACTGCATGACGACGGTGTTATATTGCCTACAGCACCCGTGCAAAGGGGCATTGAGCTGCTGAAGGAGAAACTGGTTGCGCACAACATCGAAGTTGTTGAGTGGGACCTTGAGAAGTGCTCCATTAGCGAGATTGCGGAGTTTGCCGACAAGTTTATGACCTCAAATGGCCAGAAAACACTGCTGAGCAAGCTGGGCTTGCCGTTTGACCCAGCTAAAGACCTACAGGTTTCCCAGCTGTGGGAGCTGCAGAATGATCGGTACCTGAAGTGCAATAACTATTTAGAGTATTTCAACGAGTTGGGAGTCGACTGCCTGGTTGCGCCAATCAGCCCAGTCGCTGGGTGCCGCAAAGAGGAGTTCATTGACTCCTCATACTCGCCGTTTCCCAATGTGTTGAACGTGTCAGCTGGCACAATTCCTGTAACAAAAGTTGATTTGAAGCTGGACAGTCAGCCAGTTACCAGCACCTTCAGAAACGAGCTGGAGAGAAAGGTGCACCAGGACTACAGAGTTGAAGACATTGCAGGCTCTGGGGTTGGGCTGCAGGTTGTTTGCCGGCAGTTTGAAGAGGAAAAACTGGTTGAAATCATGAAGTGTTTGAGCGCACTAGTTAAGGAGTGAAATCCATTTTATTACACGACATGGTAGGGTTTGCAGGCGGTTTTAAGATGAGCACCAGCTAGATATTCATTTCGTTTTCGGTTTTGTTGAACAACTTGACATGGTCAGCAGGGTTTGCAGCCGACTCGTACAAGGTGATGACCGGGTCTTTTTTGAAGTCGGACTGGAACTGCCCACGGATCTCCAGATAGTAGATTTTTGAAATGTCGTCTTCATCGTCTGAGTAATTGTCGTTAACTAGTATGGACAGCTGAGTTGTGGACTGGAACTGGTTTCTAGGCAGGTAATGCTCAACAAAAGTGGTTTCGTCGGATGGGTTACTGGTGAGGTCGTGCCCAATTTGTGGTTGGATAACCGTGTAAGTTGGCTTGGTGTCGGTATTGAAGTCCAACGACTGGTTATTTTTGTATAATTTAATGGTCTTTGGGCAGTTTTCATCGTTGGAAGTTCTCAGAATGACCGAAAACAGCTTGACATAGCCCGTGAAGGGAATGTTGATGATCATCTGCGCATCCAGGTCGGACTCCAGGCAGAAAGAAACATCAAATTTGTCCTCCTTGAACACTTTCTCAATTTCGCTATTTGGCACTGCCAGATTCAGGCCTGTGAGTCTGCTGAAGTCTATGCACTGCCTCAGCGACTGGGCTGGGGACGTTGGGATTGGCTGGGCGGAATTCGGCTCGTTGTGGTGGTGCTCGTGCTCGTGCTGGCAGGACATGTTAGCTCGGCTAGCTGCAAACGAGCAGCTGCTGATCCACTTCAACGGCTTGCTGTTTAGTCAGCGATTACACATAATTGTGCTTATCATACTGCTTATTAATTGTCCCTAGTGCTGACGCAGTGCCTGACTAAGCGCCCTGCCGTGCGTTTTTGCTTTTTGCAATTTTTCAGTCAGTCATAGATAACACACTACCGACACAGCCAGGCAGAAGCACAGTTTAGAGATGGTTCACACAGCGGAGTACCTGCCTACACACCCTACGGAGATTTCCAGCATTCTGGCTGGAGGATACAACCACCCAACACTGAGAGAGTGGCAGCAGGAGAGACAGTTGACCAAAAACATGTTCATTTACCCACTGTTTGTCAGTGATTTGGAGGACGAGGAAACCGTCATCGACTCGCTGCCAAACCAGAAGAGATACGGGATCAACAAGCTTGTTCCAGCGGTGGAAAAACTGGTTGCAAAGGGCCTGAAATCGGTCATTTTGTTTGGGGTTCCATTGAAGGAGGGAGTTAAGGACCCAGTGGGAACCGCCGCCGACGACCCAGAGGGCCCAGTCATCCTTGCTATCAAACTGCTGAAAAAGCACTTCCCGGAACTGTACATCATGGCGGATGTGTGCTTGTGTGAGTACACTTCCCACGGCCATTGCGGTGTCCTGTACGAGGATGGGTCTATCAACAGGGAACTATCCGTTAAGAGAATAGCAGCTGTCGCAGTGAACTACGCCAAGGCAGGATGTCACTCCGTGGCACCTTCTGATATGATTGACGGAAGAATCAGAGAGATCAAGCTGGGACTAATTGCTGCCGGCTTAGCACATAAAGTTTTTCTGATGAGTTATGCAGCCAAGTTCAGTGGTAATCTATACGGCCCATTTAGAGACGCAGCGTGCTCGCAGCCGGGACAGGGAGACAGAAAGTGCTACCAGCTACCTTCCGCAGGCCGTGGACTGGCCAGAAGAGCTATTGTTAGAGACTTGGGTGAAGGAACAGATGGGATCATTGTCAAACCGTCTACTTTCTACCTTGATGTGATGGCGGACGCCAGCGAGATTGCGAAGAACTACCCGATCTGCGCCTACCACGTCAGCGGAGAGTTTGCAATGCTACATGCGGCTGCAGAGAAGGGAATTTGCGATCTGAAAACCATTGCATTCGAGTCCCACCAGGGATTTTTGAGAGCTGGTGCAAGATTGATCATTTCCTACTTTACCCCTGAATTTTTGGACTGGTTGGACCAATAAAGAGCTCGTTATTATTTCTGTATATATGATTTTTCAAGCCAATAGAGGAGTTTTTGCTACTTTTGACTTTATTTTGGCCTGTTCCTTGTGTAGTGCTGGTTCCGGTGCTGTTTCATGTGACGCTTCTGCTGCTGGGGCTGCTACCAGCTCCTCTTTAGGTGCTTCAGGCATTGCTAACTCAATTTCTAGTTGGTGCAATTCAGAATCAAGTTCTTCATTAAAATCTTGGTTCACCACTGCAGTAGACAGTAGCTCATCAATTTCGTTCTGGTACTGCAAATTCTCATTAAACTCATCAATTATGTCCTCAACCTTATTCAAGTTCAGTTCATTGTTCAGCTTCTTCATTATTTCATTACCATTAGACAGTCCTTTCAGGAACTCTTTTTCGATTACTTTAAACTCAATGTTCGAAATCATATTCTCCAAGTTGAGTATCTGGTTCATTGTCTTCTCAATTAGTATTTCCTGGTACTTAATTTTCTTTAGAATTGTCTTTGCCATTGCTTTATCACTTGGTGCCTGGGTTCTCAATAGCTTCTTGATATTCGCTTTTTCGCTCTTGATTAGCACATTTATCCGTCTTTGGTACTGAAGTAACTTGTCTTTCTGTAGCTTCACTTGTAGAATAGCCTTATCTTGCTGTGTCACTTTTGGTGCTGAAGTCGTTTGTCCCATTTTGATCTTTATTTATCTTATTTGAGGTTGTTTTTATTTATCACAGATAAATTATTTTGTGTGTTTTTTTTAAAATTTTAAGTGAATTATTTGATAGACAAAAATCAGCAATATTGGAGCTCTAGAAAGCTAGGCTACCACTAAATAAAGTCAGTGCGCTTCGTACCAACTAGCCAAATGACCTTTTTCAATAGAAAGAGCCCCAATTGCGTCCCAGATACTGGCAACTAGTGAGACATAACACGACATTAAAATATCCTACGTAGTGTAACGGCTATCATGGTCCGCTTTCACCGGGCAGACCCGGGTTCGACTCCCGGCGTGGGAATTTTTTTAAATTTGCAACTGAGATTATCAAACATAACCTGAATTAATGCCACAACGCCACTAATTGAACGAGGCGCTGTAACCACCTTACTAAGCAACACACACCACCATGTTGAATATGTCAAATATGCTGCTAGATATGTCGGGTGTCAGACATGTCAAGGGGGAGACGTGTGTTGAAGCATCAGCATGCTTAAGCTCTGTTTTGATAATCATGCAGGCACTCAAAGTGTAAATAGGACAGTTTTTATGTATAGGCGCATGCTAGATATATGCACTGTGGGAATTATGGCACTTTTTGCCTTGCAGTGAAATACAATAATGCGTTTGCAATCCAATTGCAATCACAGAACTGTGCGTTTGGAATCCAATTGAAACAATCACAGAATTATGCGTTTAAAATAATTGGTGCATATTGCATTATCACATGTATATCGGATTTTAAAGACATTTCTGAAAACGGCACAAAGCCGGTGAATTCGTTCCACCAGCTACTGGATTTTGGGTGGCCGTAACACAGGACCCATCCCACTACAAAAAGGCTAAGCGGCCAGACTCCATTATATAATACTGATTCGGCCACCACAACAGGACATCAAAACATCCTACGTAGTGTAACGGCTATCATGGTCCGCTTTCACCGGGCAGACCCGGGTTCGACTCCCGGCGTGGGAATTTTATTTTTTTGTATCTTTTTGCTCACCAGAATCCAAATTCAAACCTGATACAACTGTGAATGTTGCACAGCGCACTGGGTTTAGTAATCAAAGTCGTGGCTTACAGTGGTCAAGTTAACATATAAGCGTTGTCGGATAATTCGTTTGTGTTTCTATTGTTGATTTCTCTCCCAAAAGGTACCAATGCAAAATTGTTGATCAAATAGCGAGTTTCGTCGCACTTAAAAAAAGTCTGGCCCAGTCATTAGCTAAAAACCTAACACAATAAATAACCCGAATACGCAAGTCTACGCAATTATTAATCACTCCATTCTAGTAATTGACAATGGCTATAAGAACCTGTGCCTCAAATCTTTCTTCAATCATTTCAGCTAATCTACGTAGTGTGAGTATATCACTTATTTGTAGGGGAAATAGAAAAAAACAGATCAAAATACTGCGAGTTACTTACATTGATTTAAACTTTAATTCCTACGAGACATAATAGGGGTTTAAAAACACACCCAAATCCACACAAACGCAAGGAAAATCCAACAAATTCTATAATCTGTGTGAAATCATTAAAAAAAAAAAAAATTATATATTTTTCTTCTTTGTTTAACAGAGCAACTTAACTAAAAATAGAAAAGAAACCAGAGAAAAGTTTTGATTTTTTTTTCTTGAAATTGTTTGATTCAAATTAATTTTATTATAATAAAACGGTGAATTTTAAACGATTTAAACAGTTGAGGTGAAGGAGTGGGAATTCATTTTTTTGCTGAGGAAAAATTGTCAATTGGTTTAATATTTTAACATTAGAAATTGGCACTTATTTAGTGACACACAGGAAATAATAGGCCCTGCAAGAAACAATTCCATCTCGAGAGCGTCCCGAGAAGACAGGAGTTGTATATTTTTGATTTCATAGAGAATTGTTTTATTCCATTTCATTTCATATCATTTGATTTCGTTGTTCAATCGTTTTATAAACCGTCTTGTGTGTGTGTGTTTTCCTGTTTTTGGTTTTTTATACTGTCTGATTTCATTGTACACAGATATCAATAAAAGTTCTTGTTTGTCATAATAATTCATCATATTTCATTTCATTTGATTTCATTTCATTTCATTTAATTCAATTCCATTCTAGCACTCATTTTAGCTGGCTACTTTATCTATCAAATTTCAAAAATGTCATTCAATAATAACAATAAAGAAGAAGAGGAAGCAGAAAAAGAGGGATTCCCTGACGAAGTTATCACCATTCCTAATCCACCGAGCGCCACTGCTGCGACATCCACAACCTCTCCTCCAAAAACCCTGTGGATGGGTGACCTGGACCCATGGGCTGACGAGGATTCTGTCATCAACCTGTGGAATTCCATGAACAAGAGAGTTTTGGTCAAGCTGATCAAGGCCAAGAAGGGCACACCGGCAGCCAACCTCAACACTGGGCATGCTGGCTATTGTTTTGTTGAGTTTGAGACTTACGACGATGCCAAAAATGCCCTGGCTTTGAATGGTTCACTGATCCCAAACACAAATAGACTGTTCAGGCTCAACTGGGCCTCCGGAGCCACCTTATTCTCCTCCATCCCACAGTCCCCTGAGTTCTCACTTTTTGTGGGTGACCTGTCGCCCAAGACTACCGAAGCCAACTTGCTGGCTCTGTTCCAAAACCACTTCAAGTCTGTCAAGACTGTCAGAGTGATGACTGACCCAATAACCGGGACTTCCAGATGCTTCGGGTTTGTCAGATTCAGCGACGAGGACGACAGGAACAAGGCCCTTAATGAAATGTCTGGGGTCTGGTGCGCAGGAAGACCTCTGAGAGTTGCTTTGGCGACTCCAAAGTCTCTAGCAAACTCAAACTCAAACTCAAACTCAAGTTCTTCTCTATCGACCCAGCTACACCATCAACAGCAGCAGCAGGCTCCACTGTACCCACAGTTCCAAAATCTGGCCCCACAGCCGTATGCCCAGCAGGACTTGCTGTACCAGCAGTCGCTGCCTTCAACTTCTTCCTTGCAGCAAGCTGCGCAGAACGAGCAGCAGCAAAATCTGGCTGAAGCCTCTAGTAACGCTACCACTAATGTCAGCGCAAACAGTAACACCAGCACCAGCACCAGCGCCAACAACACCCACAACCTGATGAACGACCCAACCAACACCACAGTTTTTGTTGGGGGGTTGAGCTCAGGTGTGCCAGAGCACACTTTGGCACAGCTGTTCCAGCCGTTCGGGAACATCATTCAGGTGAAAATCCCTCTTAATAAGGGCTGTGGGTTCATCAAGTTTGAGAAGCGGGAGGACGCAGAAGCTGCCATCTCCAGCATGCAAGGGTTTCAAATCGGCGGAAATCGCATCAGATTGAGCTGGGGCAGACCTTCCACGTTCAACATTAACCAGTATCCACCGCAAATGAGCCGTCTAAGCCTCCAACAGCAGCAACAGCAGCAGCAGTTCCAACTTCAACAGCAGTTTCAGCAGCCGCATCACCATCATCCTCAGCAGCAACACCAACAGCTGCAGAACCCTAACTTGTACATGAACAGCTATCAAATGCAGCCAGCAGGTTTTTACTCGGGGCCAGCAAGCTCGTCACTGGGGCAGCTACCATCCTCAGGGTCGCCTCAGCAGGCTCCACCGGTTGCACAGATGCCACAAATCCCACAAATCCCACAGCAGCAGAACGACAGCGATCTACACGACTCGTCCAAGCTGCAGGAGCTGTACAGAGCAGCAGCTGTGGGTAAATTAGATTCTTTGTCATAGCCAAATAAACATAGTAAACTGAGTAAGATGCAGGGGCTGTGTAGAGCAGCAGCTGTACAGAACAGCAGCTGTGGGTAAATTAGATTCTTTGTCATAGCCAAATAAACATAGTAAACTGAGTAAGATGCAGAGCTGTGGACGCTAGCTACAATCGACCAGAAAACAGCACTGTGGGTAGCATTATATATAGTGAACCCTTCAGACCACCTGCAGAGCTGCGAAACTACAAAACTGTGTCCGAACAGAGAGGACAGCTACAATTGCCTGTCATAACTAATTGTCTGCCGCAAACACAGGACAACTGCCTGTCGTAGGACAGCTACAATTCATAAATCCCACCATGTCATAAATCATTAAGTATAAACTGTTGCTAGCTAGTATCACGCAGTCCAGACCACGCTCATATGCTTTTTAGCCAGTTCTGGTAGTTCTTCTTGATGAGGTTGGAGCCCAGCTCAATAATGTCTTCCTTGTTAGGCAGGCTGGTGGCAGATGGCGATACCGTCTTGTAATTGAGTTCAATTTCTGTGTGGCTGCTGGACTTGTCGAGCGAGAAAGCTTCGATGTAGTCGTCGTCAATCAGCTCAATTCTGGTAAAAACGGGCGTGGAAACCTCGTTGGCACTCGAGCTTATCGAGCTGGCCGAGCTCACAGAGTCTGTTGTTAACATTGGGGTCAAGGACAATTCTTCGTCAAATTGAAATTCCATGTCTTGATAGTATTCCATCTTGTGCTTAGGTATGAACTGTGTCAATTGTGTAGTGTTTGTGCAGAGTGTAACAATATCAATAACTGTTAATGGATCGTAATAATACTTGGTTGAAAAGGTAAACAAAAATTTTGGCGAAATACACCTCTTTTTATATCAGAAACTCAGTCATTATGACTATGAATATTTTCAGAAATTTTTTTTCGCCCTATGTGTCACCATCAAAGTGGAAAATTGTGGAAAAAGGTGAAAAATTGTGAAAAAACGTGAAAAATTGTGAAAATTCGGTGAGAAACTGCAAAAGTGGCAGCGCTGCTGCCGATCCATGCACCGTTTTAGTCATTTGACTCAAAAAATGTGGTTATCGCATAACCTTTAACACAAATTTGTCATAAAAAGGTGAGCATTTTATAGTGACTTAAAAGGTTATTTAGCCTATATGCTGTTAGGTGTGTGTTTTGTTGATGTTTTGTGTTGTTGTAGTACCGCAATGACACAGCGCGTGCAACAAAAGGGGGGATTTTCTTGAGGTGACTAATAGCAATATGTGTTTGCTGAGGTGGCTGCCGAGTCGGTTGCTACTGCTGTGACACACAATCTCGTGGCTGCTCTACTTGAAATATTCATAATAGCTTGTGTGTTTTCCTGACGTCTGACTTGTGCGCCTGCTGCTTGCTCTAAGAGTAACTTTTTTGACTCGTGCTGCGTACTGTTTTACTGAGTCTGTTTTCCACCGAGCTAACACCTTTACCAAGTAAATTAACAGCTCTCCAGGTAAACTCTCCAGGCAAACTCCAGGCGAGCCAACTGCCTTTCCAGGCAAAGTCACATGACCTGGTCAAACCAGTGGATAAACCGCTCTCCAGCGGCAATTGCTCGGCTGGTATCTCAGCAAAAGCCATTTCTCTCCGCCAGCCCCCGCATTCAGCTCCCGGGCAGCCTCAATCATCTCACCACTGATATCCGTGCCACCAACCTTATCAAACTAGCGCACACGCTGCCTGGTTGCAAAATCGCCCCCCCAGCCAATGTCCACCGCCAGCTTCGTCTACCCTAAGTGATACCCCATAATACACTCAAGAACCTGAGCCAAATAGCCCAAACAGGGCTTGTCGTAGTCCCAGCTTTTCCACATCTCTCTCTACATACCAAAGTTACATAATTTATTTGATTTTATATTTTTTTGTTTTACAGCTAAAATTTTGTTTACTTTTGTGTAACACAAACAAACAGACGATGATGCTGCACCGGGCGCTTGCTGGGGGTGAGCGCGTTGTTGTGCGATGGCCGCTACGGGTGTATGGGGTGAGAAGGCAGTCTGCTGTGCCGGTGGTGGGTGCACGGGGGGCGCCTACGGTGGCAAACGAGGCGCCAGACGCTGCCACAAACGAAAACAGCATGGATGTTTCAGCTGGTACAGGCGGTCCAGCAGAGCAGCCAGCGTTCACGCAAGAAGACTACAACATGCAGACAGCATCGATGCTGCCTCCGAAGCTTGTGAGGCCGTTCAATCTGTTTGTGAAGGAGAAGTTCCATGAAATAAGCTCGACCCACTTCAACAGCGACGAGTTCGACTCCATCGATGTTCTAAGGCGCTGTGCCAAGGAGTGGCGGTCCCTGACAGACGAGGAGAAGAAACCGTTCTACGAGGAGGCGTTTGACTTGTCCCAGGACTACTATAAAAGCGTCCATTTACGCAAAACCAGACAGAACTTATCAGAGCCCAAAAAGAGAGTAGTGGCCTACCAGGTGTTTGTCCAGGACCACTTTGCGCCAACCAGAAGAGAGTGCCCCAGCGTCAAGGACGCGTTCCACGTAATATCTGAAAAATGGCACAACCTGTCGCCAGAAGAAAGGCAAGCCTACCACAAAAGAGCCCTGGACATGACTATCAAGAACTTTGGAGGCAAACTGCCTGCCAGATTTGACCCAAACAGAGCTACAAGACCAATAACTGCCTATACCAACTTTGTCATGGACAACTTGCAGGATCTGAGACAGAAGGATCCAAACTTGTCCTTCGTTGAAATCACAAAAATCTGCTCTCAGCTATGGCAAAAGCTATCAGCCGAAGAAAAGAAAAAATACGCTGACAAGTTCAAACATAGTGAAATTGAATACTACAAACAGAACCCGCAAGCTTTCATACCAAAGAGCTTTAATCCTTCTTCCTCTGTTGCTGCGGGTTCTACAAAGGCCGTAACTGCTTACTCTGTGTTTAGAGATAAGTCTTATGGTGAAATCGAAAAAAAATTCTCAGCCTTCACCAGATCTCAGATTCTCAACAACATTCTGAGATCATGGAAAATCTTGTCAAAGGAAGAGAAGAAATATTATGAAGAAGAAGCGTTAAGATTATCAACAGAGCATTTTAAAAATCATCCAGAGCAAGGTTATCTTGAGTTCAAGCTCAACCACCACAGAATGATTCCGGCGTTCATGCTATTCCATCAAGAAATTGCTCCACAGTTCAAGAATACCAACATGGACTCGGCTAAAGGTGTGAGGGAGATCAGGGCTAAATGGGATAAGTTGACAAATAAGCAAAAGATTGCTTATTTTGATAAGATTTGCTTGATTCTCAATGACTATTATCAAACTATTTACTCGAAATCAGGAGTAACAACCAAATCAATAGAAGCTCTCAAAAACGATGAAAAAAATGAAAGAAAGCTGTTTCCGCTATTATACTTCATCGTAAATACTGTGAATGAAGACTCGTTTTTTGAGTTTCACCAAACTCTAAATTATCTGGTTTCACTAAAAGTAACAGATTTGGATTCTTATGAAGAGAGAAGAAACAATCTAACTCAAAGAATTAAATTCAGGGAGTATATTGAGAGTTTCATCTTTAGATATAATCACGAGGTATCAGAGGAAACCAAATCTGAACTAGCAAATGCATCAAACGCGATTGAAGAGAAATATCATAAAATAAAATCATTGAAAGTCAAATTATTTCCAAATAGTTTTGCATTGTTTTTCAAAGAAGAATATCCTAAGATTCCACATACACATTCTTCAAACAACAAAGTTTTCCAAGTTTTACATAACAGATGGAAACTACTGACTGAAGAACAGAGATCTGTTTACGAACAGAAAAGAAAGGAAATAATTGAGAATTTCATAAAAGAGAATCCTCATGTAAAAGTCCCAAAGAAGTACTTGAAGGAAAAAAAAACTCCAGTCAAGGATCGAGTTTTAAGTGGATATAAGCTTTATTGTAATGAGCATTTGAAGCAGTATATGGATGAAGTTCCAGGGACTCCACTTCCTGAAGCGGTTAAACGAGCCTCAAAAGAATGGTCTGAAATGTCAAAAGAAGAGAAGAATGTCTACGAGAAAAGGGCGAATCCAAATTTCCTGGAAAGAGATTCAAATAATAGAGTAAAACTTGCTGTTGTTGCTGATTCAAAACTTCACATTGACAATGATAAGAATAATTTATATCAGACTTTTATCAAACTGGAATACAAAAAGCTTCGCAAAACGTTCAAGAACTTGAACTCAATTGAAATTAATACGATTTTAGGCAAGAAATGGAACTTTATGAGTTTCAGTGAAAGAATGGAGTATTTTGAGAAGAATCAACATAGAATTGAAAACTATGATGAAACTTTGATTGAAAAATACTGTATGGATAATGGTAAATATCTGAATGAGTACATCAAAGAGAACATAATAAGATATCATGAGAAGTATCCACTTTCCGTCAAATCAGAGCTGATTGAGAAAATCACTGAGGATTGGGAAAATAATGAATCAATTTTAAATAAACAAACACTCATTGAAAATTTTGATTCAAAGACAGAGAACTTGTTTGAAAGTTTCAAAGACATCAAAACGAGTTTTGATTATTACTTATTCAAGAATTTTGAATATGATCTCAAGAAAGAAGAAGGAGCAGGAACGTCGCCTTTTATAATAATTCTGAAACTATCGCAGAAGTGGAATGACATATCAAATGATGAAAAGCAAGAAATTGAGACTGAATTTCAGAACTTTAAGAAACTCAGTAGCAACAATAAAACTTCCATAATCAAGCCATTTGATATTTTTTACAATGAGAGTTATGCGAGTTTCAAAGAACTGAATCCTGAAGTTTCCGGTGCTGAACTTGGCAATCTTATCTCTGCGAAATGGGTTGAGCTGGATGACAAGATGAAGGAACCGTATGAACTGAAGGCGTCTGCAACCAATAAAGAGCTTTCTAATATTGACACCAAGTCCAATGCGTTTTCATACTATTCCAAGATGATCTCGCCACAGGTTATGCTGAAGCACCCTGAGTTTACCGCACTGCAAAAATACCAGTTCATTAAAGATAAATATGAGATGCTGCCGGTTGAAAAGATTGAAAAGCTAGAAAAGCTGTCGCGTTTAGAAAAGAAGAGGGCCAAGAAGATTCGACAGCTGAAAGCGAAGAACTTGCCGGGGGTGTTTGCTGTGTTTGTGAAGGATAACTACAAACGGATCAGGGAGGAGAAGGAAAAGGAAGGTGGACAGGTGAGAAACGGGGATGTGATGAAGCTGATTGCGCAGGAGTGGAAGCAGATGAGTGAGGACGAGCGGGTGGAGTATAGGAAGAGGGTGTATGCAGAGAACGGGAGGGTGTATTCAGAGAACGGGAGGGCGGCTGAGACTGAGAGTGCAGAGACTGCTGAGACCGCTGAGACCACAGAGGTCACTGCAGAGGACGTTACGGCGAACGAGGCCACAAAGCAGGCTACTGAAGAGACTACACGCTGACCTCTTAGGCGTGGCCAGGACCAGGTTGTCTGTCGGGTATATCTGTACTCCTGCTGCTAGTACCTCGCTGTAAGGCTCTCCTGCTGGTACCTCGTGATAAGGCTCTCCTGCTGGTACCCTCGTTGTTTGTCTGAATACCCAGTTTGTGATGCTTCGAAACCACCCACTGTACATAGAAATCTACAACTTCAAAAATTATAAGCAAGTTGAATTAAACAATATAATATAAGGCAGTAGTTGGGCTTGCCAACGATCAGCTGCTGAAAAACCTGAGCGCAAATCTCGCCTTCTTCTCCCAGTCACCCACATAGCTCTCGATCTGCTCCACCTCGTGCTGGTTAAAGTTCCGCACAAAATGAAACAGCCGCGTAAAGTCGTCCACCGCCATCTGGAACCCCCGGAAGTACACCCAGAGCCCCAGCAGGACCACCAGCACAATCACCAGCAGCTTCAGCAGGGTCTTCACCAGACTTACGACGATTCTAACAATGTTTTTAAGTATGTAGTAGCTGAGTATCAGGCCCAAGACCGAGGCGAGAACGACAGCCACGTCCGGGTTCTGCACGACAAAGTCGCTGGAGACGGTGGTGACGATGCGCAGGATTTTCATTACGAGCTGCGCAAACCAATCGAGCACAAACTGCACTGTGGAGCTGGTGGTTGTCATTATGGCTGTTTTGGCAAGAGGGAAAAAGCGAAAAAATTCACTTTTCTGAAATTTCAGCGTTAAAAAGGTGCAAAAGGTGCTTAAGGAACAGCAGAATGTCAGCCAGAAACCAAGTTTTGGGACTGTACCGCCAGTTCATGAAGAACGCGTACCACTACAACAACTACAACTTCCGCAACTACTTCATACGCCGGACCAAGGACGCGTTCAAGGAGAATGTGGGACTGAGGGACTCTGAGCAGATTGACGAGGCGATCCAGAAGGCGAATCGCGAGCTGAAGGTGCTTGAGAGACAGTCCAAGATCAGCCGGATGTACAGTACCGAGAAGCTGGTGGTGGAGCCCCTGGACAACCACCACCGCAGGGTGGCCCAGCGCAAGGCGTGAGAAATACATGATATGAGATTTGCTTTGGCGTAGAGACTCTTCAGACCCTACGGAACTTACTATTTGGGACCCGCAGCGTTCCAGACTCTACAAAACTTACTATATCGGACTTGCAGGGCTCTTCTGGGACACAGCGGCAGACCCTACAGGCCTTAATGTGTTTCTGTGAATTTCTCGTAGGGTCTTTCTCGAAGACCCCCCGGAAAGTAAAACTCTTGCAGGTTTATGTGAGTCTATCTGGGACACAGTGGGCTTCCTCCAAGACAAGGGACCGGACACTCTGACTCTCTGGTGGGACATTGTTGGGCCTAGTCTGGAACTCTTGTAGGCCACACGATCCTATGGTGGGCTTTCTACATGTCTATGAGTCTGCTGGGCCTTCGGTATGTGCCTGCTAGACTCAGCTCTCCCCGCCTTTCTCTTTAGGCTAGTTAGTCTCCAAGGCACCCAGGATCAGAACTTCCCACCTCTCTGCCTTCCATGTGTCTGTTCTCTTCTCCAGACCCGCTTTACTCCTCCAGACCCGGTTGAGACCCGGTTGAGACCCAATTGAGACCCAATTGAGACCCGATTGAGACCCGGTTTAGACCCGGTTTAGACCAAAATAAAGCCGGCGGATCGAGCTCAGCGCCAGAAAAATTCACAGCGACAACTTTCTTCTTCTGCTTGACCTGAGAACCACCACAATGCTTGCAGCACTAGCCAGGGGCACGCGTACCACCACCTCACTCACTACTGGGAAACGGTTCATCAGCACAATAGTTGTAGGGTCAATTGCACTGGACACGCACTGGGAACTAAAGAAGTCTCTGCTCAAGTATGGAGACTCGAATCCCGCCTCCATTGCGGCCACAGCAGTCGGTGGCGTGGGCTACAACGTTGCAGAGGCCTCCAGGCTGCAAGGAAACAACGACTTCAAGTTTGTTAGCGTGGTGGGGGACGACTTGTACGGGAATTCTATCGGGACTATGCTGAAATTCCCTTCCAGTATCGACATCCTGGCCAACGAGCAGACTTCCCAGTACACGTCTGTGCAGGACAGTGAGGGCAACGGGCTGATTCTGGGACTCGCGGCAATGGGCATCATCGAGAAACTGAACCCAGACTTTGTGGAGTCTGAGATCAGACTCATCAGACCCAAACTAGTCTTGACCGACGCAAACGTCTCAGAGGACATGATCCACAACCTGTGTCGGTGGGGTCTCAAGTACGGGTTCAAGCTGGTGTTTGAGCCCACCTCTTTCAAGAAAGCCTCGAAACTGAGCGCAATAGTCGGTGTGGAAAACGCTACAGGCAGACCACTGGTCTTAGCCTCGACCCCAACCATCAACGAGCTCGAGACCATCTACGACAGGTTCCAGGGTCTGGCAGGTGCCCTCGGCGGAGACTTGAAGACTGCAGCCAGCGAAATTGCCCGCCAGGTCGAGTCCCAGCTGCATAAAGCGCCAAATGCGTTTCTGGCTAAGCTGCTCAACGAGCACGTGCTGCAGAAAGGAATCGAGCTCAGCTCGTACGTGGAGAACTGGATCATCAAGGACGGTGGGAACGGTGTTGTAGTAGTGGCCAAAAAGCTGGCCAAAGACTGCCAAGTTGATAAGCTGGCGAACTTTGGATTCATCTACAAGCTGAACAGCACCGAGTGCATATTAATAGAGCAGTACAACGTTGCCAACCTGATATCCAAGCCCAAGAACGTGAATGGGGCCGGTGACGCCTTTGCCGGCTCGCTACTGAAGGACCTAACGGTGGACTCGGACGCGCTCAACTCCAGCTCCAGAGGGCACGTGATCATGAAGGCGCAGGACTCGTCCTACAGAAGACTGCTGAAGAATATGGAGGAATAGCACTCTGTGGATTTTCAGAAGACCAGAGGAATAGCACTCTGGATTTTCAGAAGACCAGAGGAATAGCACTCTGGATTTACAGAAGACCAGAGGAATAGCACTCTGTGGATTTACAAGACTGTTGAATATGAAAGAACAGTTTTCTAGGATTTATAGGGCTGCGAGACCCGAAAGCTCAGACCACAAGACCATTTGATACAAGAACCAGTTTATGGACGTAGAATCGCTCAGAACAGGCCGGCCCTCTGCAGACCAAACTTCACCACCTCGTAGACATTGTCGGCAATAACAGTTGGGGTGCATGGCAGCTTGTCGCCGTCCTTGTAGACACCGGTTCTCACCAGACCAGTTTCCCAACCGTAGTTGAACCCACCAATGATGTCCGAGGCTGGGTTGTCCCCCACCATGAAAACCTGCTTCATATGGCTCGAGTCGATGACATGGCCAAACTTGAACTCGGATGGGGCCAGTCCCAGCTGGTGCAGGTGGTTGGATCTCTGGATCAGGATGTGGTGCGCGTAGTCGTAGCTGAACTTGGTTGGCTTGCCGATGATGGTTCTGTTGAGGTCCTTGCCGTAGATCTCCAGGTACAGCTTCTCGAGCAGCAGTCTCACGAGTCCCTGGCCGAACCTAGGATCCTTGTAGTTGTTGGCCCAGACCCAGTCGTTGTTGGAAAAGATCACGTGACAATCTGGGTTTCGTCTGAGCACGTCCATTATGACCTGGATGTCGGTTCCCAAATCTCTGGGATCGTTGAATATGACAATGTTGTCGACTGGGATCTCGTCGATGCCCGGGGTCTCGAGCCCAATCTCGTAGGTCTCCTTGGAGTGGAACGGCCAGATTGCCGGGCAGGTCTTGATGAAGTCGCATGGCAGCAGCACCTTGCCAAACCCATAGTCTCTGGCAACGGCCCTGCAAGCGTCCTTCTCGCCGCCCACCACCAGCGCGGTCTTGCTGCCAATGTCTGGCAGCAGTCTCAGCGGCGTGTGCGACTGGATGATCTGCTCCACCTCGACTGGGATATTCACGGTCTTGGAAAGTCTCTCGGCCCTGGACTGTTCAGAGACTCCTCCTCCGTTCGTCATCAGGATCCATGGCACCTGGCGCTCCTGTAGCAGCTGCAGCGCTGGGTGTGCAGACTCAATGGCCTTGGACCCCTTGATGAGCACTCCATCCATACTGCGGTAAATCGCTCGTTAGTCTCTAGTCTCCTAGTCCCTGTTTCCAATTCAGGGCCAAAACCAAACTCACTCGAACACAAACCCGACCTCAAACGGCTGCAGCTTGGTGTGTAGTCTCCTCAACTGTCTAAACATCTTCCTGGCTTTACCTCGTGTTTACTGCGGTTGAGCTACTGGCAGAGTTTGTAATTCGAAGCTGGCGGAAAATAACCGTTTTATCGGTAGGGGCCACACAGACAGAGTGGGCTGGCCGCAGCACAGATCCAGTGGTACGGTTGTGTAGCGGAGGAGGCTGCGAGTAGCGAGGAGTTTTCCGTTTGCTGGCAGCGGGTTTGTGGCCGGAGATATGCCAGCTTAAAGTGGGTTTTCCCACTTTCACTCCAAAGGAGATAACAGATTTTCAAAACGGGTCTGATAGCGGGACTATATAAGGAGACTACGATCCTAGATAGATGGCGGGTGGAAAGCCAGGCACACAATGACGACACTCACGCCTAACCCACTGAACATTGTGGACATCTCGTCAATTGACAAGGAGACAGCGGCCAAAGTGCTGCAGTCCATGTCTGAGGACGGGTTCCTGCTGGTTGACGGACACGACTTCACCCAGGCAGAGGTGGACTCCTTCTACGAGCTGTCGGAGCAGTTCTTCAAGCTGCCACTGGAGCAGAAGATGGCGGTCAAGTTCGACGGCAAGGCCAGCGGGTATACGGCTTCAAACCAGGAAAGTCTCGACGAGTCCCAGACTGATAAAGGCGGCGACCCTAAAGAGGCGTTCAATTTCTCCAGTTTCAACTTCAAGACTGGCGAGTTCGACGAGTCGCTGCTTCCACCGCTGTTCAGGGACCCCAAGAACAAGGCGGTCATTGTCCGAATGTTCACCGGGTTCTACAATGTGGCAATGAAGATCTTGAAATTATTGGGACTGGGTCTGGAAATAGACCCAGACCAAGGCGGAGCGGACTGGTTCCTAAACAGGAACAGACCAGACCACAAGTCCAGCACCTCGATGAGGTTCCTGTACTACCCACCCACGTCTGAGCTGGACGCCGAGAAGGACGTGCGGTGCGGTGCGCACACCGACTTTGGCACAATCACCGAGCTGTTCCAGAAGCAGGGCGAGCAGGGCCTGGAGCTGTTTGACGACGTCACCAAAGAATGGAAAAAGGTCCCCTTCGTGCCATCGCCCAACCCAGACTTTATCAAGGCGGGCATGGCACCCCCACTGGTGATCAACATCGCCGACCAGCTCTCTTTCTGGACCAACGGTGTGCTCAAGTCAACTCTGCACAGAGTCAGACTACCAAGTGAAGGTAAACCAAGGTACTCTATTGCGTTCTTCTCCAACTCGGAGGACGACTTCCCGGTCAGCCCAATCCCCAGCGAGATGGTCAAGAACGCCAGCGACTCTGGCCTGGCCATCAAGAAATTTTTGAAAGACGACGGCTCTTTTATGACCACCAGAGAGTACCTCGATCTGAGAATCAAGAAAACCTATGTTAAGTAGTACTACAAGGAAGAATAAACATCTATAACAAACACATAACATAACACATAACACATAACACATAACACATAACACATAACACATCACAACGCAATTCATAAGGAACTCGAGCGCAAACAGAATTATAATTTATTAGACTATAGATCGGCCTAGACCCAGCACAGAGCACTGCAAACCAGCCAAGACCAAAGAGCACAAAGCACTGCAAACCGGCCTAGACCAGCAAAGTCGAACATGCAACCTAGACCAGCTTGCTGTACTCGACAGCAAAGACTAAGTCAACACGGCAGCCTAGACGAGCTTGTTGTACTCTACAGCCAGCTTGGAGGCAGCTCTGGCGTTGTTGAAAACAAACTCAACATTGCACTTGACACTGACACCCTTGGAAGCCTCGGCCACCCTTGACAAGATGAATGGGGTGATCTCTTTACCTTTAACACCATTCTTAGCTGCCAGGGCCACGGCCTCGTCGACAACAGAGGTGATAAAGTCTGAGGACAGGGCCACTTCTGCTGGTGGGGGGATACAGAACAAGTACCCGTTTCCAAGTCCCATTTTGTCAGTCTCAACAATGGTCTTAGCAGCCTGGGTAAAGTTCTGGAAGTTGTATGGGGACTTGACACCGGAATCGGTGGTGTAGAAACCTGGGACATTGGTTCCTTTAGGTCCGTAGGTGCCCACAAACACACCTTTGGTCTCCAGGTACTCCATGGTTCTCTCGATATCTAAGATTGCTTTAGGCCCAGCACACACAACAGCAACGTTGGTTCTGCTTAGCTCTTCCAAATCTGCAGACACGTCCATGGTGTTTTCACCGTCTCTGTGCACCCCTCCGAGGCCACCAGTAGCAAACACTTTGATTCCTGCTAGCTTGGACAAGATCATGGTCCCACTGATGGTGGTGCCCCCATGCAGCTTGTTGGCAATGGTGTACCCAACATCACGTCTCGAGACTTTATTGACGTTCTTCACCTGGGTCAATAGATCGAGATCTTTGGCACTGAGACCCACCGTTGGCACACCTTCAATGAAAGCAGTGGTAGCCGGAACACATCCGTTGTCTCTGATAGTCTGCTCAACCTTCTGGGCCATCTCCAGGTTCTGTGGGAATGGCAATCCGTGGGTAATGATGGTTGATTCTAGCGAGACGACTGGTTTTTTGTCGTTCAAAGCCTGTTGAACTTCTTCCGAGATTTTCACAGCTGACGAAAACGCTCTTTTGGAATTGAAAAGTCTGACGGTTTGGGTGGTTCTAGCTAGCATTGTTTCTCCTGAAAGTAATGTGAAATCTAACAATTTGCTGAAGAAATTACTCTTTTATATAAAATATTTTTTTTGTCATACAATCTGGCCTGAGCCGACGGGAATAGCGAAAAGAGCTGATAAAACCGTGTTTGTGCTATTTCTGTGTTTTTGAAGCCACTGAGGAGGCAGTTTTTGGGTGCTAGCCATAAAGATAGCAGAATAAACGTTCTGCTCGAAGTATTTGCTGTTTGGAGCCGTTTTGGACCTGTTTGTAGACGATCTAAACTGAACAATTCACAGCAGTATGCATAATTATGCACTGATATGCACAACCGTTGAGCCCAATCCACCAAACAAGCGACTCATCCAAACAATTCAGCAGCACAGTTTCCCAGGCAAGACATTTTCCAAAGCGTTTATGGCGAATTGCGTCAGATGCGGTGATTTGACTGGCTGATGTGGAAACGTGGACCTGCAGATTTAAAGAACACCCAGCTGGTGTGCTGCTGAGTATTTAACTAACACACTTCCCAATTTTGTTTCTTCTGTTGTATGAAGTTCTATGTGTTTAGTGCAAGTGAAGCGTGGTGTTTATTGTAGGGGCTTGAGATGTATTTCAACCTTGCAGTGAGTGGCTGTCTTTGGCTGTCACAAGATAACAGGAGTATCCCCGTCGAGATTGGAAATGGCTGATATCAGTTTCTTAGGTATCCAGGGATATCCAGTCATGACAACTCCTTGAGTGGTCAAACAAACACATAGCACAGAGAAAAGAATCCTAAGAGCGAAATTATAAATTGCCCCATACCCAACTATTAATACAGAAATAATAACAGCTGCGGGAGATGCGATAACTCTCAAGAACCAGTTGTTTATCAGTTAGTGCCATACAGGGGCCCAGCAACTTTGTTAGTGGGCTCCCGTAGTTAACAGAGGGGTTAAGAATTCCGCCTAAAAACTGAGTCTTATCTTGAATCAGATAGCTCAGTTGATTAGATTGGGGCCAAAGAACAGTTTGAAGAGTCATCTAAGAAGAATAAAGGTCTGGTTAATTCCATAAAAGCTCAGGAATAAGATTTACGTAGCTAAATCCTTCTGTATTACAGACGTCTGACAGAGACTTTAAATTGCAAGCTACGAAAATCACCAGCTGTCAAAATACCCATTTAACGAAAAAGTTTGACACAAAACCGTCGGAAAGCTGTCAAATTTGACTGTTTATTTTTATTCTTCTAACCTAGCAGGTTGGAAGAAGACAAAGAGTGTATTGAGGGCAGACTCACGTTATCATGAGCACCGACTGGAACAAACACTACTAAGAGGCAAAGATGAGTTTCTCTGGTTTCAGATCAAACGTTAGCTGTAATTACATACATACTGCAATCATAACCAATGAGAGCGAGCAGCAATAGTCTTCCTCGATACGGCTGTCTGCCATGACAATGCTGACAATACAGCGTAATCTTACAGGCTGTACAACGCTAGATACGACGGACTCAATACAGTTTTCTCACATGTAATTGCAGGGGTTCAAATTTACGTCCACTTTAGTGAGACTTTTTTTCTCTTACAAGGTCTCCGAAACGAGCAAAGCTGTTTGGTTAGTCTTGTTTTTTTTGGCCATCACTCTGTGTAGTCCATAGGACGTAAGAGTGTTAGCACTATTGACTGTAGGACCGAACTCACTTGGACATAGCTGCAATCAGCGAAAGCTGTTCCTTACAAAGTCTCAATTTCAGCTGCGACAATCGAGAATTCGGTCTAACGAATAAAAGTCGGCCTAGACCCCAACCGATAACGAGACCCGAAAAAAATTACCCAGTAAAGTGTAAAAAAAGGGTCTGGCAACGTTTAAAGACTCAGTCGGGGTCTGGAGATAAGACTCACAGATTGTAAAAATGGACACTTATCAGAGAGAAATCAATTGTCAAATACAGGCTGCATCAAGGCTGGAGAATTGTATTTAACAGTTGCAAATCCGCAACTTTTGATCAGACATTCATCATCTGACTCATATAATCCCAGTATAGCCAGGATGGAAACAGTTCATAAAGTTTTAAAGTTCATTGAAGTGCGTGAAGATCACAGACATATTAAAGTGACCTCTGCACAAAACCCAGATTTAGTCCCACTACCACCTGACAGAAGAACATGGAATCCACCAACTTTCATGTCCTACTGGTTCCTGAATAAGATGACGCTGTCCACATTCACCTCGGCTGCCACCTTATTGAGTTATGGCTTGAGTGTTCCATACACAATGGCTGCCGTCATTGTTGCCAACGTCATCACTTTGATTGTCACCGTTCTCAATGGCCAGCCAGGAAGCGATCATCACATTTCGTTCACTTCATATTCCAGATGTTTCTTTGGTACAAGAGGATTCTACTTGGCTATTTTACTGAGATCAGTTACTGCGTGTGTGTGGTATGCCAACCAATCCTTTCAAGGCGGTTTGATCATCAACACCATCATCTACACCTGGTCAAAACGTTACATGGACTGGAAAAACACACTGAGCCCAAGCCTACCTTTTACTGCAAAGGATATGATTGGATTTATCTTATTCCAGATCATCATCTTGCCAATGTCTCTAAGCAGACCACACAAGATGAGATATTCCATGGCAGTTTCCTCATTAGCTGCATTTTTTGCAATGATTGGAATTACAGCATATGCTCGTAAGGAGAACGGTTCTTACGGTACTTTAATGCATAAAAGCAGCTCAGTAAGTGGATCCAAATTTAGCTGGATGTTCATGCAAGCCATTTCACATTGGTTTGGTGGTGCCACTGCTGGTATTATCAACAAACCAGATTGGACCCGTTTTGGAACTGGCCGTTACACGCCATATCCAGGTTCATTTGTTGGTGTGATGCTTATGGGAACTGTTATCCCAGTTATGGGTGTTTTGACTGCTTCAGCGCTTCAAGATCACTACGGTAAGG
Source organism: [Candida] sp. (assembly GCA_030570575.1). Classification (NCBI taxonomy): domain Eukaryota; kingdom Fungi; phylum Ascomycota; class Saccharomycetes; order Saccharomycetales; species [Candida] sp. Next base: position 92,033 of record JAJLVZ010000007.1, on the reverse strand, counting down.
CAATGTGGAACCCTCCAGACATTTTATCCAACTGGCTAGAAGTCTACTATACACCAGCATGCAGAGCCGGTGTGTTCTTTGCCTCATTGTCTTTCTTGGTTATGACACTGGTGTACTGTACACTACTAAACTTGTGGTCGTTTGGTATGGATTTTTCAGGTGTTTTACCTCGTTTTATCAACATCAGAAGAGGAGGGTTATTCACATTACTGTTGGCTTGGGTCATTCAACCATGGAAAATGTTCAACACAGCTTCCAACTTTGCTACAGTCATTGTTGCCTTCTCAGTCTTCATGTGTCCATTGATTGGCTTATTGTTATGTGACTACTTTATTATTAGAAGAAGAAAGTTGAAACTAACACATTTATACATTAATAATAAGGACAGTGACTACTATGAGTTCTATGGATTCAACGTGAAAGGTATTTTCTCATTCACATGTGGTATGGCACCAGGCTTACCAGGTTTAATTCATTCTGCAACCCCAACAATCAAAGTTAATAAGGGAATCATGGACTACTACTACGGTAATGCAGTGTTTGGCTTCTCAATTGCATTCTTCCTGTACTGGGCATTATGTACCATTTGGCCTGTGAAAAATCCAGGAACCATGGATGCATACGACTACTACGGAACGTACTCTGAAGCGGACTGCAAGCACTGGGGTGTTGCTCCATTAAGTGAAGTTCCACTGGAAGAATTGGCTAAATACGTTGATATTCCAGCCATGGAGGAAGACAAAGATGCAAACGAAAGTATAGTCGAAGCAGTGCTCAGTGCCACAAAGAGTCAGCAGTACAATGTTGAAGTCACAAAAATCGAAGGTACAGGTACCGATTCAGATTCAAATAAGATTGACTCTAAAGTTTAGTTATTTTGTTTTATCACTTTATATTCTAATATATAACGCTCGTTCTGGTTTTTTTATCAACAATGCTGTAGTTTGGTTATGATTTGTAACGCTCGTTCTGATTCAATGCATGTTGAGTTGGTTATGTTACATAACGGTATCCCAATTAGGCAACAACGGTTTCTTATCTTGCATATTCCAAGGACTGAGAGGTGAGCCTACAATTGTCACCATAAACCTGATATAAAAACTAAAAACACTAAACTAAAACACACTGGAACTACTTCTTTTGGTTGTTTGCCGTGGCCTTTTTACCTCTCAATCTGACGTAGTCTTCCGAGGTCATTGACTCGTACTTCTGCGGGTTTTCTGGGGTGACGGTGCCTGGCAGTGGTTCCATCATGTAGTCGTAGTCAAAGCCCAGAAAGAATGGAATGGAGTATCTTGTAACGCCACTGAGGTTGTTGACAACTCTGTGAATGGTGGAGACGAATTTCCCGTTTGTGATTCTGGTCAGGCAGTCGCCCACGTTAACAACCAAAGTACCCTCAATAGGTGGCACAGCAACCCAGTGGCCTCTCTTGTTGATAACCTGCAGCCCGGAGACTTCGCCAACGTTCAGCAGAGTCAAGGTCTGGAAATCTGTGTGTGGACCGATACCGTTTTGTTCAGTTTCACCGTTCTTTTGAACTGGATAACGGATGATTCTCATACCGGAAGCTGGGGCCTCAACGGCTTTGTCAAAGTAGTCTTCTGGCAACTCGAATGCCAGGGCGACTAGCCGGATCATCTTTCTGGCTAATTTGAGGCATTCCATTTCGTAGGTCATCAGCACCTTTTCCATTTCTGGCATTGCTGGTGGCCAGTGGTTCTGGAAAGCTCTGCTTGCCTTGGACTCTTCCGGCTTGACTGGGTCCCACTTAGGATCGTAGTGCCAGTTGAAGGCTTCGTACAAGTCGTTATATTTTTGATTTGCCCTGTTGTAAGTCAGCATTGGGTGGAACCCGCTGTACTCTTCAGGTGGGTACAGCCCGGTGTACACTTCCATTTTCTTCTCCTCTGGCAGCTTGAAGAACTTTTTCGAAATGTCGAAAGCGGCCTTGATGTGCTCTTCTGGGATATGGTGGTTCTTAACATAGAAGAAACCAACCTCGTGGCACACTTTGTACAGTTGCTTTGCCAGGACCTTTCTGTCCTCGATGTTGTCACTGAACAAGTTCTGCAAGTCCAGCAGCGGAATCTCATCAAAGTCGTCCTCGAATTTGGTTGACTGGCCCGACTCTAACTGGATCTTCTCTCCGTTATCTAAGGTGATGGAGAATCCTGGGGCATTGGTAGCAGTGGTAGTCTCAACAGTGGCCATGGTGTGTATTTCTCTCGTAGTACTGTATTGTAGTGTGTTGCAGAAGTAGAACGCACTCCAACAGGTGCCAGGCAGTGCTGTATTTATACAGCTGGTGTCATATATTCAAAGAGTGGACTTTAATCTGAAGACCTCAGGAATTAACGAATTCCGGTCGTGCATTTAGCAGCGGTGGGTGCTGGCAGACGACTGAGTTGCTGTTTACGGTATTTCGGGCCAGGGGCACCACTGGCACGCCGACGTAAAGTGGCAGGCCCGGTGCTAGTGGTGTGAGCACTGGCCACACCAGCCCAGGCCCGGCCACAGGTGAGCCAACACCGTCTGAAGGGTTCAGGCGCAGGTTGTAGATTCGAGCGCGGTCGGAACTCGTCTTATCTCTTAAGTGGGCGAGCTCACCTCAGTGGACTTAGTTGGACATGCAGCAGCAGGGTCTCAATTAGGGCACCGCTTCTTTATTGGCTGATAAGCACTTCTGCTATACAACCAGCGCTAAGTGGCTCTGGGGCTGGCAACAGCTCCCAATTTGCGTTGGCCCACCGATGGCCATTAAATTACATAATACTACACAGCGCGGTGACTAATTGCTGACTACGCGATGAGCTGAACTTTTTTTTTAGGTGAAAAATCACATCATTTCTGATCCTTCAGTGAGCTATACAGAGAGAGATGCCGGAGCCAGCAAAGAAGAAGCAGGACACAGCCTTCAAGATCAAGGACACCAAGCAGTTTTTTGGGCCTGGGATCTTCAAGCAGGAGTTCAAGGACGAGCTGAAGCACTCTATCGAGAACTCGCAGCCTTACAGATGGGGCACGATCAAGAACCTCATTGACGACACGCTGCTGAGAAACGTCAGAAAGGAGATCGAGACGGAGATATCCTTTACCAAGAAGGAGACTGATATCTACAAAGTGTTCCAGAGTGGGGACTTGGCCAACTTATCCGGGCTGGATTGGGACGACCTATCGAGGCTACCATCGCTGTTCAAGCTCAGAGCAGCACTGTACTCGCAGGAGTTCCGGGACCTGATCAGTGAGGTGACGGGATGCGGCAAGCTGAGTGCCACAAAGACCGACATGAGCATCAACACCTATAATAAAGGATGCCATTTATTGACGCACGACGATGTTATTGGGTCCAGAAGGGTTAGTTTCATTCTGTACATGCCGGAGCCAGGCAAGGTGTGGAAAGAGCACTACGGGGGAGCGCTTAGACTGTTCCCGGCTCTGATACCAAACGTTCCAAAGCCGGACTATTCGAATAAGCTAATACCCCAGTTCAACCAGATTGCATTCTTCACGGTCCAGCCAGGCCTAAGTTTCCACGATGTCGAGGAGGTGAGAGTTGACAAGCAGAGGCTGTCGATCCAGGGATGGTACCACATTCCGCAGAGAGGCGAGGATGGGTTCATTGAAGGAGAGCAGGAGGAAACAGAGGCAAGAAGTACACTGCAACAACTGCAGAACAAAGAACTAGAGGAGTTCGATTTCCCTAAAGAGCTGAGAGTGCCATTCATGGACAGGGAGGTGAAGAACTACGAGCTGTTCAAAGAGTTTGGCGAGTTTGAAATGAACTATCTAAAGAAGTTTATCAACTTGAAATACCTGGATAAGGAAGAGATACTGAAGCTCCAAACGCAGTTTATCGAGAGCTCAGTTGTTGAGCTGAGCGAGTTCTTGAACGAAGAGCTTTCAGCCAAGCTGAAGAAGGATATTAGAAAGTTTGAGCTGGTCAACAAGCTGCCAAACAACGAGCTTGAAGTGCTTGCGCCATGGAAAATCGCCACACCACCACACAAATGGAGGTATCTGTACATAGACGGCAAGCAGGAGGAAGAGCTGACTGTGGACGGGATCAGGCTTGCGAACGAGGGCCCACAGGAGTCGCCAAACTTTCAGCTAGTGAAGAAGCTGCTGCAAAATGACGGCGAGAAAGAGCTGGTTGAAGTTGCGAGCTTCTTCAGATCCATAATCTTCAAGAAATGGCTGAGATTGGTGACCGACCTGATTCCACTGAGCGAACAGGTGCTGGTCAGAAGGTTCAGACAGGGCCACGATTTCATTCTGGCTACCAAAGCAGACAACAGGGAGAAGCTGGGCATTGAGCCTATTTTAGAGTGCACTCTGAACCTGACTCCGTCCAAGAACTGGGAATCTGGTGAGTTTGGCGGGTATGAGCTGTGCATGATTGACAACGAGGACGAGGAGGACGATGCAGCGATATACAAGACGTCGAAAAATAATGACGAGGATGTCCTAGTCAACAACCAGGCGTGCTGGAATAAGCTGGTTCTGATCTTGAGGGACCCATCGATCCTGAAGTTTATCAAGTACGTGAGCTACAATGCAGAGGGAAGCAGATGGGACATTGCGTGCCAGTGGAATGTCAAGCCACTAGACGAGGATGAGGAGCAAGAAGAAAAGCAGGAATAGTACTGAATGTTATAGTAGCTGATAGTTCATGTAGTGGTTATGCAGTAGATAGAGACGAATGTAGTCGACATGCCTATAGCACAGCGGGCAAGGAGAGGAATAAATTTCTGCTAAAGAGCCAATGTTAAAAGCTAGCTAGGGAACTACTGAAGCTAGTACTAAGCTAGCTAGTAACTAGCTACCAAACATGCTAAGATACTGTGGCAAGTGCTTCAGATCTAAGATAGTAAGCAATATGTCAAACTACCAGAAGTGGTAACAACAAAGCTAGTGAGCAATAATAGCTACTAGAGATATCCCATAGCCTGCAAAATAGAAAAATAGTACAGCTATTGAAGAGCATTAGAGGTAACAGTACAAATCTAACGGCATTCAGAAGGGAATAAAAGCTATTGGAATGCTGGACCACTAAATAAGCGGACATAGGAGGAATAGATATCTGAGTTTTAGCAAGAGTAGAGCTGAAGAAACCCCCCAAAGTAGCTAGTAGAAAGGAAAGAGTAGTATACAAGCACCCGGGGAGGTTGTCTGTTGGTGCGTGTAAAGTCTGAGCTTTGGTGTCATCGAATAACAAATACGTGACTACATTGCGTAGCCTGCAAGAGTCAATGACACCCTAAAAGCACTTCGGCAGATAGGGCTGGGGATACAGTGAGGGCAGAGACAGGTGATAGAAAGCAGCAGAAAGTTAAAGAGCAACTGGAAATATCGAATGTATAAAAAGACGGCAGTGGGAGCCAACACAAATATGGAATATATAAAAGCGAACGACAGGCAGCTGTCTGGCCGCGTGGAGCCAGCAACACGCCTATATGTCGTTGGAGTCCGACTTTGCGGCGGAGTCGTCTCTCAGGGACTGCAGGTTTGGCAGCAGCTGGGACAAGAGCTCCTCGGAGGCCTTGTGGTAGGCAAGCTGGGCGGTGACGAGCTCGACGAGCTCGTTCAGAATGGAGGTGTTGTCCAGCACGTTCTTGAGGATGGAGACGGCGTCCTCAGTGGCAGCGGCGAACTCGTCCTCGAGGGTCTCGAGGGTGACTCTGAGACTGGCCTCCTTCTCGGGTTTGGCGTGCTTGAGAGAGCTTCTGGCCGCGTCGTAGCTCAGACGCTTGTTCTCGACGATCTTTCTGGCCTGGTCAGCGCGGACCAGGTCCTTCTTTAGGCTGCGTCTGAACACGTCGTTGACGTTGTTTCTGACGAGGGCGTCCTGCTGGAGCCTAGCGTCGCCGAGCTTGGCCTCGGTGTGGCCCAGCTGGGTCAGGCCCTGCGCGACAAGGTCCAGGGAGTCGTCGGTGGCGGTCTGCTGGAGCTTGAGGGCGGACAGGTTGGCGGCGGTGGCAATGGCGTGGTTGAGCGTCTTTGGCGGGCCCGCGTGCGCGGCAGGCGCCACCAGGATGGACTGGGCCTCGCCTGTGGATCTGGCAGCCGCCAGCTTCTCCACCTTGCTGGTGACGCTCTTGGAGAACTCGTTGAGCGACTCGTTGAGCCGCGATGGGTAGTCGTAGCCCTCAGACTCGTACGTCGAGGTGACGTTCAGCAGGCTGTTGTACACAGCCTTGAGCGCGTCGATCTTCTTCTCGAGCTCCACGTACTCCTGTGGCAGCTGGCTGATGTCGTCGGTGGCGCCCAGCTTCTCCTGCAGCTGTCTCGCGGTCCTGGTGGCAATAGGCGTGAACTCTGAGCTCAGCTTCTGGGCCTCTTTGGTGGCCGTTTCCAGCCCGCTCTGGAGGTTTTTCTGCAGGGTTTCAAGGTTCAGATTCTGGAAAAAGGACATTGGGCTGTTGTCAGGCGGCTTCTCGTCGGTTCGGGCGCAGGGGGGCGTGCTTGGGCTGTTCTGCGTGCTGCTTGGAGAAATAAGGAACAGATCACCAATTTGTTTTTTTCTTTTTTATTTTGTTTTGTTACAAAAACAGCATTTTCAGTGCAAATCAGTGTATCGAGCCGCCTGCAGACCCGTTGAGAGCCCCAGCCGGTCCCGCTAGCACACCACCGCATCCACTGCACGCGACATTTGCATTTACCAGCCCGCACAGGCATCCGCCGTTGAGTTTTAGGCCCATTTCTGGTTGCACACTGCCAGAGCCAGCAATAAAGGCATCAAACGACCCTGGTACTGCGCTGCCAGACCCGCATTTCGGCCCTAGACCGCGCCCGCAGCCCACACACGCCGCTCCGCACCGCTCAGGCCGCTTCTGCTGACTGATTCCCCAGACGCAACAAGTCTCACCGTTAGGCTACAGTCTCACAGTTAGACCACAGTTAGACCACGGTCAGACCACAGTTAGACCCAGTTAGACCTAGTTAGACCACATCACTATGAACTTCATACGCAAGAAGCCCAACACCCCGCTGGACGAGCTCACGCACATCTACGACGACACAGCCAACGCAACCATATACAACCTGGGCCTCGAGCAGAACCACCAGTACAAAAAGGCCCTCCAGGCATGGAAGGCCCTCCACACCAACATCCTGTTCAAGATGGACATGCTGGAAAAGCAGTTCCCCAAGTACACCTACTCGGCCGACGAGCTCAGCCTGAAACAGGGCATCATCGAGCTCGACATCAAGGCCCAGAGCCACCTCAACAGAGTCAACCGGCTGTTCGAGGAGTCCAAGAAGGCGGACGCAGCCTCCCCGGGCTCCAACCCCGGCTCCAGGTCCAACACCCTGACCTCAGCCAAGTCCGCCAGCTACGTGGCCCCAACCCTGAGAAACGGCACCCACCAGAGCTTCACGTCCAAGCAGCACCAGCCCCGCATGCTCAAGACCCTCAGGTCCGACAAGTCCAGCAGCTCCCTCAAGTTCAGTCCCGTGTCCAGGCCGTCCGAGATCTCCAAGCTCGCAGCCACTCAGACTTTCTCCCAAAGCGCTGCCAGCACCCCCGGTGCCACCCCTGGCGCCAGCACCAGCTCAAAGCACCAGCTCTGGGCACCCTCCAAGAGCCTCAACTCGCAGTCCCACAAGGCGTACAACGAGGAGGAGAGCCTTTTGGACAAATTCGACAGCGACTTTATTGATCTCACCGACAACAACCTCATAGAGATTGACTCACACAGCGAGAACGAGATCGAGAACGAGATCGAGAACGAGATTGAGGCGGAGACGGAGACCGACGACATCAGCAACGACAACGAGCATTTTGATATTAAAGATATCAAGCGAAACGAGGCGTACTCGAGACTGGAAGCCATTGGAAACATGAGCAAGATCTCTCGGTCCAAGACGGCCAGCGAGCACCAGACTGGAAGCTCCTCGAATATAGCCAGACTCCAGAAGAAGCTTGGGGGCTCTACGACCAGCAAATCGGTTCCTAACTTACTGTCCCCGGGAACCACTGCATCCAATGCGGCCCCACACACTGCATTGTCACCACCACCGCTGCCACTGTCACCGGCGCCGGCAGCCGGCACTGCGAGTTCCTCAGGGTCCAGATCCAGATCTGTGACCCCAACTTCCGCTTCCAGGCTGAAACAGCCATCCAACACATCCTCCAAGCTGAAACAGAACTCGTCAGTCAAGCCAGCAACTGCCAAAACCACATCAACTCCAGCTTCATCCAGCACGGCATTGAAGCCAACAATCAAGTCGAAAATTTCCCAGAACTCCATAAACCCACAAAGGAAAGCGTTGCCACACTACAAGAAGATACCCACGATCCCGCCAACGCAGGTGCAGAATCCAGGCACTGCTAAGAAAAGCGTGAAGCCTGCGGGTGCGTCCAGTAATGCCAGCCTGGCGGCCAAACCAAGGTCCAAACAAAACACGCCATCTCCGCAGCCACAGAAGCGCCAGCCAGCACAGCCAGCACAGCCAGCACAGCCAGCACAGCCAGCGCAACAGGCCAAGTCCGACGACTCGATGGAGGAGCCAGAGGAGGACGAGTCCGAGCTGTCTGAGAAGGAGATCCGGTCCCGGATGGAGGACCAGATAATCTCTGAAATCCGAGGAATCGACTACCAGGCCGCCAAACAAATCTTCAACGAGATTGTGGTGCGAGGAGACGAAGTGCACTGGGACGACATTGCCGGACTGGAGACGGCGAAGAACTCGTTGAAGGAAACAGTGGTGTACCCGTTTCTGAGACCAGACCTGTTCAGTGGCCTGAGAGAGCCGGCCCGGGGAATGCTGCTGTTTGGTCCCCCAGGAACAGGTAAGACCATGCTGGCGAGAGCTGTGGCCACCGAGTCCAAGTCCACATTCTTCAGTATCAGTGCGTCGTCACTGACATCCAAGTTTCTTGGAGAAAGTGAGAAGCTGGTTCGTGCACTGTTCTTGCTGGCCAGAAAGCTGTCGCCGTCCATCATCTTTGTGGACGAGATTGACTCGCTGCTGAGCGCCAGAAACGAGAATGGCGAGCACGAGAGCTCGAGAAGAATCAAGAACGAGTTCCTGATCCAGTGGAGTGAACTGACGCACGCAGCCGCAGGCAAGGACCACGGCGAGGATTTGCAGCGGGTGCTGGTTCTGGCAGCAACGAATCTGCCGTGGTCGATTGACGAGGCAGCCAGAAGAAGATTTGTTAGGCGTCAGTACATCCCGTTGCCGGAGTTTGAGACGAGAAAGGCTCAGATCATCAAGCTACTGGCGCATCAAAAGCATTCCCTCAACAACGAAGAAGAGCTGAACAAGCTAGTGGAAATGACCGAGGGGTACTCGGGCAGTGACATCACGGCTCTGGCCAAAGATGCTGCTATGGGCCCGCTGAGATCCCTGGGCGACAAGCTGCTGAGCACCACCAGAGATGAAATCAGACCCATACAGCTCATCGATTTTGAAAAGTCGCTCAAGTTCATCAAGCCGAGCGTTAGCAAGGAGAACCTGAGCGAGTTTGAGGACTGGGCTGCCAAGTTTGGCTCCTCGGGGGTGTAGTCTAATCCCACGAGAGACGAATTAGACCGATCCAGCTCACCGTCCGGGCTTGCCGAGTCAGCAAACCTGGCGAGGAGCAGCCAAGTTTGGCCCTCCATGGTGTAGTTTACTTTTCTTAATTGGTGATAATACATGGAATACTTGTTATATTAGTTATGATATTACCTATTTTGGTGCTTGAGCAACCTCTGGTGGCTACTCTTATTAGTTGGTAAGACAGTATAGTGGTACACCGGGTGTGTAACTGTACAGTGGTACCTTGGGTATTAGTCGTATATTTTGTTACCTCAGCAGCTGGTTTATGGTGATTATACAAAGACATAGCTGGTTAATATTAGCTAGGAATGTATTCAAAGGTGAATGAATAAGACATATACTTATCCGACTTTATTACACTACACTTATGATATCTTTCACAGTAAAACTGAGCTAATAAAGAAATGTTGAACTAAATTCTGAACAGGAACTCTGCTTCTACCTGGACTAGTGCAGATACTTGGTTGAAAATAAGAACTATGATTTCAATAGTATGACCGAGTTTCATGTATTAGATGGGTTCTTAAGCATAAAAGTAGAGTTATTTTAATAGCTTCTCTAGTAGATTTCTTAAGACCATAACTGCTTACTGAAATGCAGTATTTTATACTTGTATGAGACGGCTCAATCAGTTTTATTAGACTTCCACGTAGCTTTCTATTCATTGTCTGCTATCCGTATTGTCATTGCTCGTATTGGGCCCTACTCAATGGGATAAAAACATTATTATATTACGCTCAAGTACTCTACTAATCAATTATTCAATAGTTTAGTTGCGCTTATGCCTGGATTATAGCCTCATTTGTTACCTTCATGAGGAGCTACTCTTAGTAGTGGACAACAAGTACATCCTGGTAGTTACTCTTATTACTCGACAACAAGTACATCCTTGAAGTGCTGGTTTACTATTAGTGGTGATAATACAAGTACATACTCCTGGTGAGGAAGCGGTCACTTCTTCTTGTGCTTGTTCTTCTTCTTTGTGGCCTCGCTCATGAGCTCCTCAAACACCTGGGCCTCCTCTGCCTCGGCCGGGTTGCGCTCGGCCTTGAGGAACTCGTCGCCAATCAGCATGAGAGCCTGGGCCCGGCTGGTGCGCTCTTTGGACGAGATGGACTTGTCCCTCAGCACCTTGTCGCACACCGATCTCAGCACGCCCTGGATCTCGAACTTGGACGCGGCCCAGGCGGTGGCCACAAACTTACCCGTCATGTTTCTCTCGAATTCCGCCTTCTTGTACTCGTCCCACTCCTCGCCCTTCTCCTGGGCCTTCACCATCTCCTCCATGGCGTTCTGGGCGTCCATGGCCGTGGCCAGGATGTTGTACGCGGACTTGGCCGCAGACCCTTTCTGCTTGACGCTCGTAAAGATCTTGGAGAAGCCAAACGTCTTCTGCGACTTGAGAAAGTCCGACGCCTGCGTGTGGTAGATCTTGCCGATGGTGTGGAGCAGCTCGATGCCGAACGACTCGATCTTGAGGTCCTCGATCTCCTTTTCGAGGTCTGCTTTGAACTTGTTTACCTCGTTCTCGTCCTTGGACGCTAGAATGAGCTTGTCCAGTTTTCTCACCAGCTTCTCGGACAGCTCCTTGACCCGCTGCTTCTTCTCCTCGTTTCTCTTCTCCTGCAGCTTGAGGAACTCCTCACGCTGCTCCTTGGTGAGCTTGCTGGACTTCTTGCTCTTGCCGTGCTCGGTCTCGGCCGAGTGCAGCAGGTCGGTCGTGCCGTCTGCTGGTGCTGCCTGGGACTCGTCGCCCGCGTTCTCCAGTATCTCTGACGACTCGGTCAGGTTCTTAAGCATCGACAGCTCCCCAATGTAGTCGTGGAACGCCTCTCCACCAAATATCGTGGAGAAAAACTCCGTGGCGTCCTCAAATCCTGCGTCTGGGACCGCCTCCTCCTTACCGAACTGGTCATACTTGTCTCTGAGCTGCGGGTCCTGGAGCACCTGGTACGCCTCGCCCACTTCCTGGAACTTCCTAGCAGCCTCTGGGTCGTCTGGGTGCTTATCCGGGTGTGTCAGCATCGCCTTTTTGCGGTACGCCTTCTTGATCTCAATAGGCGTCGCATCCGGCTGGATCCCCAGAATGTCGTAGTACGTAGTGTCCTTCACCATCTCGCCTGGCTGTTGTTTACTGGGTTTTTAATTTGATTTCGTTTTATATTCTGGTCCGGACGCTAATTCCGAGGGTGCCGTGCTCTTAGGCAGAAATCCAGGCAGAGCTGCCGTAGCGAGTGGTGTAAGCTGCTGTAGCGAGTGGTGTAGGCTGCCGTAGCGAGTGGTGTAAGCTGCCGTAGCGAGTGGTGTAGGCTGCCGTAGCGAGTGGTGTAGGCAGAGATGGAAATCCACCAACGGTGACATCACCTCAGACTCTACTTGAATGAATTGAATATTAATTACTAGACCATTGTGCCATTTGCAGCAGTACTAAGCTTTTGAGTATCGTCCTGTACTGCCTCAATAGCTTTTTTTTGGAAGAACTCTGGGTTAAGATAGGCGGCATAATTTTGTGTCAAAGTCGGAGTGGAAAACCATGTACTTACTGGGTTACACAGACACACTGGATAACAACTTCACTGGGTTGAAGCCAGCTAATCCATAGAAAAAGTTTGGCGTAGACACTTGCAAAAGAATATCAGAAAACAGAATTGGGTAACCTTACTGCTCCTAGTAGAGCTTCCAAACACAGTTTTGCGTGAGAGGTGCCTCTAGTAGCAGATCTGTTGGACGAAGCAAGACTTTTTCTTGGTACGAGATGCTACCAAGGTACGAGATGCTACCAAGGTACGAGATGCTACCAAGGTACGAGATGCTACCAAGGTACGAAATGCTACCAAGGTACGAGGTGGAGCTCTTTCACCAGCAGTCAAAATCTGCAGAGCTTCAGAGAGCTATGCTTAGAGTTTGGGGTCAAAGCTCTGTGGCCCTCTGCATTGACAGCTACTGTAGTTTAACCCGTATTAAACATAGCTTGACTAGCTCTAAGAGTACAAAGTGTCCTGGTGTTTTGAGTCGCAGATAGAGAAGCTTTTATGATACAGCAGCTGTTAAAAAGATATTCCTATTAGAATGGTTTCAGGATAGTCGTTTTACCTTTTGGTGTGCTGGAGATATAACTACTTTGAGGTCAACTACCAGTCTGGCAGAGCCAGTATTAAAGAACGTTACAGTTGAAAAATGTAGACTGTGGAGCCGAGCGCGACGGCAATGATGGTAACCACCTTGGTAACCCACCACACGTGCTGGACAATGAACGGGCACAGCGTGAAGTGGAACTCCCAGTTTTTAGAGCTCTGGTTGAAGTGGCCCGTCATCAGACCCGAGTTCCCGCCGTATTCGCCCATCATGGCCCTGACTGTCACCTCCTTGATGTACACGTCGCTGGTGATGTTCTTGGCTGCAGACCACTGCTGGGACGTGGTGTTCTTGTTGTAGTAAGTCTCACACCCTTCGTGGTCGTGTCCCGTCAGAATGATGCCAGGCTTGTCGTTGAATACCAGGCTGAGCACTCTCTGGGACACATCCTTGCTGAGGTGGTTCTGCGATCTCAGCAGCTTGTTCTTGTACGGCTCTCTCTTGGACGTCTCGTCGTTGTAGTAGTCGATGTATGGCCCATCCACGCACAGCCCTTCCTCTTTGTAAAACGGAACATGTGTCAGCAGCACGGTCGCACCATCGAATTGTCTCTCAAACAGCTGGTACAGGAACTCCCAGGTGTAGTCGAGAAACTCCTTCTGGAGTGCCGGGCCCTCCAGCAGCAGCGAGTTCAGCACCACAATTCGCCATGGGTGGTCTGTCTCGGTGTCGTACTCGATCCAATAGTTGTCCTTGCCGAACAGCTGGACGTACCTGGCCATGTGCTGCCACGTTGCGTCGCCCGAGTACCCAATGTCGTGGTTGCCACTCACGTTCAGGAACAGCGGCTCGTTCTCGAATCTCTTGACGTAGCCCGGTGTGTTCCAGTCGTACACATTTTCGTAGTGGAACTCAAAGTCCGACAGGTTCTTGGCCGTGGTGAGCGCGTGGAACGCCTTCCAGTCCACGTGGTCGTGCGTATTGATGTAGTTGAGCACGTACTCGCGGGACTCTTCCGGCTGGTCAAACAGTCTGGTGACATAGCGTCTAGTTCTGTTGAAGAACTCGCTGTCGCCGATCCACTGTGAGCTAAACAGGTCGCCCAGCACCGCAACGTGCGTAGGACGGAGTCTGCGTTTCATCACACGATAGATGTGGCCCAGGTAGTAGTCGTTTCCGTACGTGTCCAGTCTCTTGATGTACGGCGTGGACGGCCAATTACCCTTGATCTGCGGGTCCCCCAGCGCCAGCATCTTGATATCTTCCACCTGCTGCGGTGCAGCCGCCGCCGGCATGATGTACTGCTCAATCAGGTCCCCAACATAGGGCACGGCCTTGAGCTGGCCCGCAAAACCAGTCTCTTGTGGTACCTTTGCTGCCTTCCACGAGCACACCTGCGGTGCCAGGCTCGGGTACGTGTAAATGTAAATGTTGAGCACTACCGCTAGGGCCGCCACCAGGCGCGCCAGGCTCGAAATAAGCGACATGGCTTCTCTAAACAGTTGGTTTGGTGTCTTTTGGAGTTTTGTGCACTTTTTGTGTTTAGTGGTGCGTTGCCCGGAACTGGCCAGTGCGCGCGAGTTCCGGGGGTCCCCTGTTCCTCCAAAGCCAAAAACAAATTGCAGTTAGAAGGCGGCAAGAGGCGCAAAGAGTGAGCAGAAGCAGCAGGATGGCGTCACTATCGAAGAGAATCATCAAGGTGAGTGTGTGGTGCGCGTGTGGGGCGAGCACGGGCTGTGGAGGAGCGGGCAGGGTCTGCAGAGGGCACGAACTAACATGAGTCAGGAAACCGAGCGACTGGTGAGCGACCCGGTGCCAGGAATCACGGCGGTGCCTCACGAGGACAACCTGCGGTACTTTGACGTGACGATCAATGGGCCTGCACAGTCGCCATACGAGGGGGGCGTGTTCAAGCTGGAACTGTTCCTGCCAGACGACTACCCAATGATCGCGCCAAAGGTGAGATTCCTCACCAAGATCTACCACCCGAACATCGACAAGCTGGGCAGGATCTGCCTGGACGTGCTGAAGGACAACTGGTCGCCTGCATTGCAGATCAGAACGCTGCTGCTGTCGATCCAGGCGTTGCTGGCGGCCCCAAACCCTAACGATCCGCTCGCCAACGATGTTGCTGAAGAGTGGCTCGAGCACGAGGACAAGGCCATTGCCACTGCCAAAGAGTGGACTGCCCAGTACGCGGTGTAGTGTGCTGTGTGCGCGAGGTACGCCCCTGTTGTTGCTAACAATTCACGATTATTGACGTTGCTTTGTAGCTTGTAGCCAGTTGAAACAGCCCAGAATCGAACTGCCGTTAAGCAGCACCCAAAAGAGCGTCTGCCAGAGTCGAACTGCCGTTATATAAATAATTTCTCTTTCGGAATCGGATCGCCGAATTACCGCGACCAAAAGTGTAAAACAAAACTCGTCAGAATCGAACCGACGCGCTTCTCTTTCGGCTATAACTTTTTCATTTGCGGGAAATTTGTCTTAACAAAGTAAAAACGATGCCAAAATTTAATTTTTGTGAAATTAGAGAAAAAAACCTTTGGAATTGAATAAATAGACTTGTCCGTTTCACTGGTTGAAATCAATACAGTTTGCTGGAATTTCACACGGCGCTTGCGCAAATCTGCACCACCAAGAGACGCTTGCTACTGATCCGAGCTGTTTAGTTCCAACAATTCCTGTTTAATTCATCCAATTTCTAATAGTCTTGTTGTTTATTAACTAGGAAAGAATGAGCTGGAATGATCCAGACAAGGCACCAGACAGCCCTTTTGCAGACCAGAATAAACTTGTGGATGTGAATCTCAACGACAACTTGTTTTCGGATGCGAACACTTCCGAAGCCACTTCGCCCAACACTACGCTGCAGCCCCCAAAGAGAACTGCCTCTATACTGAAAAAGAATCCTTCGTCTAAAACCGGATCAAGAAATACCAGCAGCAGGCTGGCGTTCAACGACCTGAAGGATGATTACGACCACGTGAACGAGATAAACCGCTCGGTCTCAAACGACTCCTTCACCAACACACCCCAGTTGATTTCAAGTCATCACGCAAGGTTTGACGACGCAGTTATCGATCGTGCTAACGATAAAGCCGAGGATTTTGATGAAGAAGACTTGCCGATTGGAGGCGCAAGTGGTTTAAATAGAAAGGAAACAGTCATGAAAAGACACCGTTGGGGTACCCAAAGAAATAAAAAAGGCCGCAATAAAGTGGGTAGAGCCAGAACCCTACATTGGGCTTCAAGACATGAAAAACCACACAACGAAAACAACAACAACAATAACACTGATGATGAAAATGAAACTGATGAAGACGATCCTAAAAATAGAGCAAATGAATTCAGATCAGTGTATTTCAACATGACTTTACCACAAGAGATGGTTAACGAAAATAATGAACCAATTGTTACTTATCCAAGAAATAAAATCAGAACTACAAAATATACCCCGTTAACGTTTTTACCAAAAAATTTGATTTTTCAATTTAGAAATATTGCAAACATTTATTTCTTGGTATTGATTATTTTGGGTTACTTCAATATTTTTGGTGTCCCAAATCCTGAATTATCAATGGTGCCATTGATTGTTATTGTCGTTTTAACCGCCATCAAAGATGCAATTGAAGACTCTAGAAGAACAGGGTTAGATATGGAGTTAAATAACACACCAACTCATATTTTACATGGATTAGAAAATCATAATGTTACTGAAGACAATGTGTCAGCTTGGAGAAAGTTCAAAAAATGGAATACTAAAATGTCACTAAAATTCATAAGATATTGTGCAGAACATTTGACTAAACAGGGTAAAGAAAAGGCTAGATTGTCAAAACTAGCACAACAATCTGTAAATATGAGACAATCTTTTGATTCTTTTGAAGATAACAGAAAATCTTTTCAATTAGACGATTTATCAAGAAATAATAAAAGTCGTCAAAGTCTAGATGTTGACCCATTTAGTGATGAAAATCAACCAATCTCAGCAAATGATTCCGTTATAAATCCAAATTTTAACATCGATTCAATTAACGATACAAGTAATACGAATAAAGAAGCAGTTAAATTCCAAAAAGATTTCTGGAAAAATGTCAGAGTTGGTGATATCGTTAGAGTTCACAATAATGATGAAATACCAGCTGACATCATTCTATTATCAACTTCCGATGCAGATGGTGCTTGTTACGTGGAGACTAAAAATTTAGATGGTGAAACTAATTTAAAAGTTCGTCAGGCGTTAAAAGCTGGTCATAAAATTAGACATTCAAGTGATATTCAAAAATCAAGATTTTGGGTTGAGAGTGAAGGTCCTCATGCAAATTTATACAGTTATCAAGGTAACTTAAAATGGTTTGGTGAGAATTCAGAGATTAAAAATGAACCAATAACCATCAACAATTTATTGTTAAGAGGTTGCTCATTAAGAAATACAAAATGGGCTTTAGGTATCGTTATTTTTACTGGTAATGATACTAAAATTATGTTGAATTCTGGTGAAACCCCAACAAAAAAATCAAGAATTTCAAGAGAATTGAATTATGCAGTCTTGTTAAATTTCTTACTGCTTTTCATTATCTGCTTAGTTTCAGGTATTGTTAACGGTATATCATATAGACAAAAGGTGAACTCAAGAACTTATTTTGAATTTGGAACAATTGCAGGAAGTCCAGCAGCAAATGGTATTGTTGGATTCTTTGTTGCTTTGATTTTATATCAATCTTTGGTTCCAATTTCACTTTATATCTCTATTGAAATTATAAAAACTGCACAGGCTTTTTTCATTTATTCTGATGTCAATATGTATTATGAAAAATTGGATTATCCATGTACTCCAAAATCTTGGAATATTTCAGATGATTTAGGTCAAATCGAATATGTTTTTAGTGATAAAACTGGTACACTAACTCAAAATGTTATGGAGTTCAAGAAATGTACTATTAATGGAATCAGTTATGGTAGAGCGTATACAGAAGCCTTGGCTGGTTTAAGAAAAAGACAAGGAATTGATGTCGAGGAAGAATCTGCAAATGAAAAGAAGGCAATTGCTGAAGATAAAGAAGAAATGGTGTCAAACTTGTATACAATTTCACAAAATGTTCAGTTAAGACCAGATGAATTAACTTTTATCTCAAAGGAATTTGTCCAAGATCTTAAAGGTGAGAAGGGTATCGAACAACAAAAAGCTTGTGAACAATTCATGTTATCTTTGGCCTTATGTCATTCTGTTGTCACCGAAGCTGATCCTGACGATAAAGATAGAATTTTAATGAAAGCTCAATCACCAGATGAAGCTGCATTAGTTGGCACAGCAAGAGATGTTGGGTTTTCTTTCATTGGAAGAACCAAAAAAGGTGTCATTATCGATGTTCAAGGTGTTCAAAAAGAGTATCAAGTTTTAAACGTTTTAGAATTCAATTCAACTAGAAAAAGAATGAGTGCAATTATTAAAATTCCTGCAGAAAATCCAGATGATGAACCAAAAGCTTTATTAATTTGTAAAGGTGCTGATTCCATTATTTACTCAAGATTGAAGAAACAAAGTGATGAAAGATTAATGGAAAGAACTGCTGTTCACTTAGAACAATATGCCACTGAAGGGTTAAGAACACTATGTATCGCTCAAAGAGAGTTATCTTGGAGTGAATATACTCAATGGAATAAAAAACATGAAATTGCAGCAGCTGCATTAGTCAAAAGAGAAGAAAAAATGGAGGAAGTTGCAGATTCAATCGAAAGGGAATTAACCTTATTGGGTGGTACAGCTATTGAGGATCGTTTACAAGACGGTGTTCCTGATGCTATTGCAGTTTTAGCACAAGCTGGTATTAAACTATGGGTTTTAACAGGTGATAAAGTTGAGACAGCTATCAATATTGGATTTTCTTGTAACTTATTAGGAAATGATATGGAGCTATTAGTTCTGAAGACTCAAGGAGATGATGTTGAAAAAATTTCAAATGATCCAAAGAAGATTGTATCCACATTACTAGATCAATATCTGAATGAAAAATTTGATAAAGATGGATCATGGGAAGAATTGGAAGTTGCAAGAAAAGAACATTCACCACCAAGTGGGAACTTTGGTGTTGTTATTGATGGGGATGCCTTGAAAATTGCCTTATCACCAGAAAATCAGATCAAGTTCTTGTTGTTATGTAAACAATGTAAGGCAGTGTTGTGTTGCAGAGTTTCACCAGCACAAAAGGCGTCAGTTGTGAGAATGGTTAGGGACAATTTAGATGTGATGACCCTGGCAATTGGAGATGGTGCTAATGATGTTGGTATGATTCAAGCAGCAGATATTGGTGTTGGTATTGCGGGAGAAGAAGGTCGTCAAGCTGTTATGTCGTCGGATTATGCATTTGGACAATTCAGATATGTGGCAAGATTGTTATTAGTGCATGGCCGTTGGTCATATAAGCGTTTAAGTGAAATGATTCCAAGTTTCTTTTATAAGAATGTTATCTTTTCATTGGCATTATTCTGGTATGGGATTTACAACCAATTTGATGGAACATATTTATTTGAGTACACTTACTTAATGTTCTATAATTTAGCATTTACATCATTACCAGTTATATTTATGGGTATATTTGACCAAGATGTTACAGATGTTGTTTCATTATTGGTTCCTCAATTGTACACCACTGGTATTCTCAGACAAGAGTGGAATATGACCAAGTTCTGGCTGTACATGCTGGATGGGTTATATCAATCAGTTATTTCATTTTATTTCCCATACTGTATTTATTACACAGGGGAATTTGTTACATTTAACGGATTGAATTTGGACCATCGTTACTGGATGGGTACGATTGTTGCCACCATTGCAGCAATTGCATGTAACGTTTACATTTTAATCCATCTATACACATGGGATTGGTTCAACTTACTGTTCATATTTTTGTCGATAATCATTGTTTTTGCATGGACAGGAATCTGGAGTTCATCGTTAACTTCAGCAGAATACTATAAAGCAGCAGCACAAGTGTACGGGTCTACATCATTTTGGGCGTGCTTATTTGTTGGTGTGTTGATTTGTCTACTGCCTAGATTTGTGTATGATGTTGTTCAAAAGTTCTTCTTCCCAAGGGACGTTGATATCATCAGGGAGTGTGTCAGTAGAGGAGACTTCAAGCAGTATCCTAGAAACTACGATCCAACGGACCCAGACCGTCCAAAGATTTCCAAATACTCTGCGGACCACGCGTTGGAGAGCCAGTTCAAGGCCAGTGCGGCCAACTCGCCAATTACTGCGAACGGACACAGAAGACACTCGTCGATATTTGCGAGAAAGAAGTCGAGCTCGAGACACGCAAGTGCGAGCGAGGCCGGGCACATTGACATGAACCGGGATGTGTCGACGGAGGAGATTCCAATGGAGCTGAACTACAACACCGAAGGAACTCCAAGATTCCAGGAGAGCACGAGGTTCAGCAGCGATATGACCGCGGAGGACCTGGACACGTTCGTTCCACGTACGTCGCTGGACCGCACGAGACTGGACATGCTGAGAGAGAGACAACTGGGCGGCGACGGGCGGATTTCTGTCGAGAATGCCAGAACGTCATTCGAGCTGCCTGGGCTGAGCAAAGCCGAGACGCTGCTGAGCAACTCGAGCCACAAGTAGCCCTCGTGGCGTGCCCGCTGGCACCCCTATGTATTATATTTACATTATTATGTTATGTTAGGTTCTTTATTTGCAGCGTGGGCTAACGCAAACTACATGCATTGTTTCTTACCATAAACCATTGTATCCCCAGAAATTGCTGCCGTTTGGCTCAATTGAGACGTAATTTGCAGCAGCAAAAGCCGTTGCAGCCTGGGCAGCCGCTACCAGGTGCGCACCACAGCTCTGCTCGCCCTAACTGAACTTGGAGTGTTGCCCTTTTTCGCCAGTAGTTTTTTTTAGGTATTGGGCTGCGTAACCAGCTGAAAAATTTTCACGCAGTGCTGGTTGTGAGCTGTGAGTTTCTTTCTTGCGGTACAACTACGCTACTTGGACTATTAGTTTTATTTTCCAGTGATACACAGAACAGTGAGTATTGCGACGAGCCCAGAAGCAGCAGTAGCCAGCAGCCCCAGCAGCCCGTGGCGGGTCCCCTGGCACCCGTAGCAGCCCCCCTGGCACCCCCAGGCCCCAGTCCCAGCCCAGACCGCCCAGCACGAGCCACCCCAGCGCAGGCAAACTGGACGTTTCGAAAGTGGGCTGGGGTGCTTTTATCAAAAAGCTGGAAAAATCAGCAAAAAGCATTGCCTCCAGTTAATTTTTCTCTTTAGAAAACTCAGACTGCTTTTCTGGGACCTTTGCTGCTGCAATTGACGCTGCTGGACACTTTCAACGCGCACAGCTAACACACCAGGACCGTACGAGCTGGGTCTAGTGGCGAAAACCTGAGTTTTTAGACCGACAACCTGGCATTTGCAAGGGAACCTTGTTGCACGGTGGAACCAGCGCAGTAGAAGCACACACGAGACAGCACGCACGAGTGGGACTGCCAGCGAAGATGAGAATGCCTAGACGAGCCCGCGAGGACAAGCCGGAGGCGGCGGGTGCGGGTGCAGAGGGCCCCCTGGCCGCGGGCACCCCAGCAGGAGGGGCCCCGGCCGGGTACACCAAGAAGGCGTGGAAGCTGAAAAAGTACGTGCGGACGGACGACGAGATCCAGATCGAGCAGCAGGAGTACTCCACACTGGAGTTTTCGACCAAGAAGGCGTACCCACGCCGGCCCAAGGCGAAGCCGGGTCAGCAGCAGCAGTTTGTGTTTGTGGACCTGTCGCCCAAGAAGAAGAAGCAGCAGGCTGAAACGGCGCAGTGCGAGCCCCAGGGCGAGCTGCACGGCGCCCGCACGCACTTGGTGGAGGGCCACGCTGCCCAGCGGGTCAACGAGCTGCGCCACAGCGGCGACGGGATTGACCAACTGCGCCACAACGACGGGCTCGACAACCCGTACCTGAAGCTGAGCGCGCAGGACCTGATGCCTGTGGTGCCGCTGGCGCAGCCGCAGCCGCAGCAGAAGAAGCACGGCAGCAGGATGACGCGGCTGTTCCGCCTGGGGAGCTCGTCGAGCCAGCCCAGCGGAGCCCAGGCTGAGCTGTCGATGCCAATAGTGCTTCAGAGCGCGCAGCCTGCGGCCCAGCAGCCCCAGCAGCCCCAGCAGCCCCAGCAGCCCCAGCAGCCCCAGCAGCAGGACTCCGGCTCAGGCAGCAGCAACCCGATCCTCAAGAGGTCGTACAGCACGATTGTCAATAACCAGAGGAACCCCAACGCATGCTGCACGAAGGACCCGCTTGCCAGAGAACGGTCCAACTCGACCGCGTCCATCGTGATGCTGGTGGCCGAGAACGGGCGCGCCGTGCTGCAGCCCCAGCTGTCCAACACAAGCTCCGTGGACTACACCAGGAGATCGCCGTCCCCCAAGAGAAGCGAGTCTCCTCTGCAGCCACCGCTGTTCAAGACGTACAGCGAGACCAGCATCCCCAAGAACCACAGCCAGCAGCTGGACTCCTCCAACTCGTCTGACTGCGGCTTCGAGGACCAGAACCACTACCTTGACACCCAGAACTCCAAGCACAGCCTGTACATCAACACGGGAGCTGCGAGCGGTGCTGCCACCAGCAACCAGTACGACGCAGACGACGACGGCGACAGCAACAACTTTGACGACGCGGACGACTCGTCCAACGAGTCCGACGCGCTCAAAGCGTTCACCAAGGCTGTCACGCTCAAGAGGTACCGCAAGCGGGCCAACACCTCGAGCTCGGTCAACTCCACCGTGTCCAACATGTCGCCCGTCGTGTCCAGCTCGCTCAGCCGCAACCAGTCAGTGACGTCCATCAGCTCGTTGCAGTACTCGAAACCAAGAGTCTCGCCGGCACGAACCCTGCCGCCATCGAGCCTGTACAAGTCGTCCTCCAGCACCACCACGCCTACAGTGGCGAACAGCAACAACGGCAGCAGCCTCATGTCCTTCTTTGACGAGAACAAGAACTCGGTAAGACGCTCGCTCCACAGACAGCAGCCTTCCATCACCGACGGGCTGACACAGCTGGGCCCGCCACTGGAGGACTTCAACTCCTCCGACAACGAGTCAGAGTCACCCTACACCAACAACGAGTTCATGTCGTCGCAGCAGAACATCCTCTCTGCCTCGACCGACTACTTCAGCTCGATGGCTCCCAAGAGTGACGATCTGGCTGATGTTACCAACGACAGCACCATCACCGCGCAAACCTACAGAGACAACACAGCCAGCAGCAGCTACAACAACAGCATGGCGAACGCCATGGACTCGTTCTTTGGTGAGCAGTTATCGAATTTCCATCATCAGGAACTGGTTTTCAGTAGTGACGGGAATCCCAATAACAGTGCCAGCAACTCAAATAACCCGTTTTTCGACTTTACCTCCTTCATCAACTATGAAAACGGTCACTAATAGCTGTGAATAAATGTTGAAAACTCGTTCAAGCAGTCGTTGGAGGTGGTTTCATTACAAGGTCATTCAATAGCAGTCAGTAACTGCTTCAAAGAGTCATCAATCTTTTCAGATAACTAAAATATAGGCAACGATTACATCAAAAACTGTCTTTCAGTGTAGGTGAGAAGGACGAACCGTAGGTAGTCATTACTCATTCGTTCAGTCAGTTAGAACCTGCCTTTAGTGTAGGTGAAAGTGACTACTTCAGTGCAGGTGAGAAGTAGTTAGATACTCATTACTCATTTATTCAATCAGTGACTTTTGACTACTTAATCAGTGGCCTGACAAACTCGAAACAGTCCTCTTCGCCGAGTGTAGGGTTGTCCAGCTGCCACACCAGGATGTTGTGCAGGATCTCCTTCATCCAAGGGCCTGGCTTGGTGCCCAGCTTCTTGCAGATGTCCTTCCCGTTGATGATCGGCTTGACCAAGTGCACCTGCTCCAGGTTGAGCTCGGTTACTCGGTCGTTGAACCTGTTGTAGTCGCTAAACACTTGTTGGACTGCTTCTGGGGACGCCCCGGAGCCCACAAGCTCGTTCAGCAGGCTGGTGACCATGGCCAGCTGGTGGTACGGGCCGAACTCGCGAAGAAACAGCCCCAGCTCGCTTCTCTTGAGCTCGCCAACCCGCTTGACAACCCCAGGAAACTTGTCCAGCTGCAGGATGATATCGGTCACGACATCGCCGTCAGCCTTAGGGAACTTGATTCCCTCCTTGACGATCATCTCCAGGGCAAGTGGCGCCGTCTTCTTGGTGGTGCTGATCTTGACCCGGGTGTCTTTCCATGGCTGCAGCAAGAGCGACAGCCAGATGAGCTTGGTGTGCTCCTTGCTGAAGCTCTTGAGCAGGATGCTGCTCACCTCCGAGCCGTCCACAGTCAAACTGCTGAGCGTGGACACGACGCGTGGCGCTCTCACGTTGATCTCGTGCTGGATTTTGGCAATCACTGGCAGCAGATCCTCGTTCAGCTTCTCCACGGTCTCCTGGTACGAGCCAAAGTTGAAGATGGACTCCATCAGCTGGGTCTGCTCAATGAGCTCCATGCCATAGGTCGGGTTGGCCGTCTTGAAGATCTTTTCGAGCTCAATTCCCACTCTTTCCCTGCTGATCTTGGTTAGCAGGCTGGACTTGATTAGCGGCGACCTCATGGCGTCGAAAGTCTCTGGGTCCAGGCTGAAATTGAACCTTGCAGCAAACCTGATGAGTCTCAGGACCCTGAGCGGGTCGTCCAGGAACGTCTTGAGCGGTGCCAGCGGAGTTCTCAGGACCCCAGCCTGCAGGTCTGTGAGACCTCTGCCGGTCAGATCTTCCACCTTGCCGGTCTGGATGTTGTAGAAGAGCGCGTTGAGCGTGGCATCCCGTCTCAGGGCGTCCTGCTCGGGCGTGCCAAAGTCAATGGTGGGGATGCGGCTCTCCTCCGTGTACTCTTCGCTTCTTAGGTTGACAAAATCAATGTCCAGGCCAAACAGCTTGGTTGTGGCCGTCTCCAGGTGCTTCGACTTCTCCGGGTTCTTCTCGATCTTGTGTATGGAGTGCAGCTGGGAGTCGTACTGGTCCCTGTGCTGCTTCAGGTACTCCATGAGCAGCTCAGCAAACTGCTCGCCAGCCATTGAGTTGATGGCAATGTCCAGGTCGTCGCTCTCGTTCCCCAGCAGCTTGTCTCTGACCCACCCGCCGGTGATCCTGCTCACCAGCAGCTGCGACTCGTCGGTGACTCCACGGGCCCTGGCGTCCGCGTTGTACGACGATATGAAGTCTCTCACCAGCTTGGTGACCTTGGACTCAGTCTCGTTCAGCACGATCTCAGGACGGTCCACGCTGAAACTCGGCGCCACAAACTTTGCTGGCATTCCTCTCGCTTCCGATAACACTCTGGTGAACAGCTGCACGCCTCTCTTAAGCATGAATTGCCTGCTGTGAAGTGCAGTTTTGCCTGAGCAGAAAATATTTTATTTTCAAGTCCCACCGCACACTTTTGGGACTGCAAATTTGGGACTTTTGAGGACTTTTCTTAGTCCCGGGGAAAAAAACGAGACTTTTGAATTTCTGCAGTAAAAAAATATTTTTGTTTAGTAAATAAACAAACCCAACAGACAGCGCGGCTATGTCAGACGACCACAGCAAGTACCGCTACGATGAGATGGCGAACAAGGTGCTGCGCCAGGACAGGAAGATGCTGTCCAACAGGGCGGACCCGCTGAAGGACGCTGCTCTGTCGGCGCCAAAGTCTCTGGCAGGCAAGATATCAGTGAAGGAGCTGGGCCAGGCAGCGGCTGGCAGCTCAGCGGGTGCCAGCGGCTCTGCCGACGACGATGCCATTGAACAGGGGAACACGCAGCTTGCCAGGTCAGTCGTGGAAGCCCTCAAGAAGAAGGAATTGAAGAAGCAATCAGCTGCGTTGGGTCCAAGACTAGGCACCTCTTCCACTCTGCTGGATGCCGCCACTGTCGAGAGCCTCAAGTACTACCCGCGGTCCGAGGAGACCAACCAGGTGTACGAGCAGCTTGTGGCGGCAATCTCAACCAAGTTTGGCAACGATATCCAGCACAACACCGTGCTCAGTGCCACAGACTTGATACTGGAGGTGCTGAAGGACGACACGCTCACAGACAGGCTAAAGAAGACGCAGATCGAGCAGCTCATGGACATGCCGCTGTCTGAAAAAGAATTTTCGGATGTCTTGAGGCTGTCCAAAGCCTTGACGGACTACGGTGAGGATGCGCCAGCCGCAGATAAACCCCACAGCTCCGAAGAAGGCGTGGCTGTGGACTTTGGGGACGGCTCTGAAGACGAAGGTGCGGCAGGTTCGAGCTCTGAAAGTGGCAGTGAGAGCGAGGACGACTTTGCAGGTCCCTCGCTATCTGATTTTGTGCAAGATGAACCTACTGAAGAGCAGACTGAAGATGTGATTGAGATCAGCGACAACAGCAAGAACCTCGACCAGAAACATGCTACCCTGAAGCTCAGGGACGTGGACGCGTTTTACCTACAGAGAAGAATCTCACAGCTGTCGAACATTGACCAAGATTCAGTTCAGTCACTGACTGCAAAAATACTAGCTCTACTGGACGAGGATACACCAGAAAGAGATTTGGAGCAGCTCCTGTTGGATCTGCTCAAGGCTGAAAACTTTGACTTTGTGAAGTTTCTGGTAAACAACAGACATGTCGTTTCATGGGGAACGAAACTTGCAAAGACCAACAACAATAAACTGAAAGAAGAACTGTACCATGATTTGGAGAGAAAAGGACTAAAGCATTTAATTGACGAAAACTCTGACGAGAAAGACGACACCCAGCCTTCTAATAAGAAAAGAAAGACAGATACAGCAACAGAAACAGCCTCAAACAAATCAGCAATACCAGCTGTCAGAAAACCAAGAATAGTCAATCTGGATGACCTAACATTTGATCAGGGCTCTCATCTAATGACAACTTCAAAGGTCAACCTACCAAAGGATTCATTCAAACGGATAAAAAAGAATTACGAGGAGATTCATATACCCGCACCTAAAAAACCATTAGAGGAGCCAGTTTTGATTCCAATATCGACGCTGCCTCAATGGGCGAGAGCTGCGTTTCCGTCAAATGAAACTTCTACCTTGAATAGGATCCAGTCTAAAGTGTTCCCTACAGCATTCAACACTTTTGCAAACGTTTTATTATGCGCTCCAACGGGTGCAGGTAAAACAAATGTCGCAATGTTGACTATCTTAAAGACTTTGTCTCAGTTCAGAAACGAGCATGACGGCTCTTTCAGACTCAATGAGTTTAAAATTGTATACATTGCGCCTTTAAAAGCATTGGTTCAGGAACAAGTGCGTGAATTTTCAAGAAGATTAGAAGTATTTGGTGTTAAAGTTGAGGAATTAACCGGTGATTCAAATCTTACAAAGCAACAAATATCTGAAACCCAGATATTAGTGACCACTCCTGAAAAATGGGATGTCATCACGAGAAAAAACTCTGACACAAGTTATACAAATTTAGTTTCATTGTTAATTATTGATGAAATTCATTTACTTCATGATGAAAGAGGTCCTGTTCTGGAAAGTATTGTCGCAAGAACCATTAGAAACATGGAATATACTTCCAGAAACGTAAGACTTGTGGGGCTATCTGCTACTTTACCAAATTATAAAGACGTTGCCAGATTCTTGAGAGTTGAAAACAATGGATTGTTCTACTTTGATGCTTCATACAGACCTTGTCCATTGGCGCAACAGTTTATTGGATTGACTGAGAAAAATTCATTTAAAAAGACAATCTCGATGAATGAGGCCTGTTACGACAAAGTTCTGGAAGCTGCAGGGAAACATCAAATCATTATTTTTGTTCATTCTAGAAAAGATACTTTTAGAACTGCCAAATTCATTAGAGATAAATTACTAGAAGAGGACAAACTTCATCTATTTGTCAAGTCAGACTCAGCAAGTGTTGAGATTTTGAGACAAGAATCTGAAAAAGTTAAAGACCAAGGATTAAGTGATTTGCTACCAACCGGTTTTGCAATCCATCATGCTGGATTATCGAGAGATGATCGTGCAGCATCTGAAGATTTGTTTGCTGAAGGTTATGCACAAGTCCTGGTGTCTACAGCAACATTGGCTTGGGGTGTTAATTTACCTGCTCATACTGTTATTATCAAAGGTACTGAAGTTTATGCACCAGAAAAAGGTGATTGGACTCAGTTATCTCCACAGGATATTTTACAAATGCTAGGTAGAGCTGGTAGACCAAGATATGACGAGAGTGGTGAAGGTATTATAATAACTTCACAATCAGAAATTCAATACTATCTAGCTGTTTTGAACCAACAATTACCAATTGAGTCTCAGTTGATGTCAAAGCTAGCAGACAACTTGAATGCTGAGATTGTGTTAGGCACCGTTCAGTCGTTACAAGATGGGATTGATTGGCTAAGCTACACATATTTATACGTCCGTATGTTGCAATCACCTGCAGTTTATAGAGTTGGGCCTGAATATGAGGATGATGAGTTACTGGAATGGAAAAGAGCTGACTTGATTCATTCCGCTTTAACTTTGCTGAACCAAAACAAGTTGCTGGTTTATGACCAAGCTAGTGGCCTTGTGCAGTCGACCGATCTAGGTAAAATTGCCTCACATTACTACATCAACCATGATTCAATGGCGTTTTACGATAAGTCTTTAAAGTCATTTTCAACGATCATTGATATTTTCAGAATTTTTGCATCATCTGAGGAATTCAAACTAATTCCTGTTAGACAAGAGGAAAAAGGAGAAATCAGCAAACTGATTGAAAAGGCACCAATTCCTATTAGAGAAGATGTGAATGATCCTAAGGCTAAGGCGAATGTTTTACTACAATCCTACATTTCCAAGTTATCGCTTGAAGGATTTGCACTGAATGCTGATATGATTTACATAACGCAGTCAGCAGGAAGATTGCTTCGAGCCATATATGAGATTGTGTTGAAGAAACGGTGGGCTTCGTTGACTAAAACAGTTTTGGATTTGTGCAAAATGGTTGAAAAAAGAATGTGGTTATCGAACTCTCCATTTAGACAATTCCCAGATTGCCCAAGCAAGATCATCAAAAACACTGAAAGTTCAAATTTACCATGGAGCGATTATTTCAATCTGACGGATCCAAGTGAAATGGCCGAAGCCATCAGAGACCAGTCGTCTGCTAAGATTGCATTCAGCCTGATCAAAAAATTTCCCAAATTGTCCATGAAATGCTCCATTCAAACCATCACCCCAAGTCTACTAAGGTTTGAGCTGGACATTCTGCCCGAGTGGAACTGGGACCCGTCTCTTCATCACAATGCGGAAACGTTTCTGCTGCTAGTGGAGGATACAAACGGTGAGAAGATTTTGTACAGCGATACATTTTTAGTGAAAAGAAACTACATCAACCAAGAGCACCTGCTGGATTTCACTGTTGGCATTGACACGCCGGTTCCGCCTAACTACTTTGTGACTTTGATATCGGAGAGATGGCTACACTGTGCAAGCAGGATTCCTGTTGTTTTAAGTACGATTAAGCTGCCAAAGAAGTTTCCAGCACCAACACCGTTGCTGGACCTTCACCCGGTTCCAGTGGAGGACCTGAAAGTTGCTGATTTTGTCAAGGCGTTTGAGTTCAAGCATTTCAACAAGTTCCAGTCGCAGGTGTTCAACACGGTGTACAACACCAACAACAATGTATTTGTTGGGTGCGTCAAAGGGTCAGGGAAGACCACGATTGCGGAGTTGGCGCTGCTGAACCACTGGAGACAGGGCAAGGGCCGGGCTGTGTACATTACGCCGACGCAGCAGAAGATTGACGTGCTTGTGAAGGAGTGGGCTGAACGGTTCGGGGAGTTTGGGGACGGCAAGAAGATTTCCAAGTTCACCAACGAGCTGAGCGTGAACCTGCGAATCCTTGCGGAGAGCCACCTGGTGCTGTCGACACCGCAGCAGTTTGACAACGTGTCACGGCGATGGAAGCAGCGGAAAAACGTGCAGTCGATCGAGCTGTACATCATGGACGATGCGCACATGGTGGGCAACGGGCAAGAGGGCGCTGTGTACGAGACAATCATTGCGCGGATGCGGTTCATGTCGAAGCAGTTTGACCGGGAGGTGAGATTTGTCGGGCTGAGCACGTCGCTGGCGGACGGCAGGGAGTTTGGCGAGTGGATAGGCGCGTCCAAGGAGGATATCTTCAACTTTGGGTCCCGGGAGCGGGTGCGGCCGCTGGAGATCCACCTGCAGTCGCTCAGCATCAGCCACAACCCATCGCTGGTGCTGGCGATGATCAAGCCGGCGTTCAACGCGGTCCGCGGGCTGAGCAGCCAACCGTCGCTGGTGTTTGTGCCCACGCGTAAGCAGGCGATTGAGATTGGGCTCGAGTTTGTGCGCCTGGCCGAGGTGGACGGGCAGGGGTTCTCGTTTCTGAACGCGGACGTGGACTCGATCGAGCCGCTGCTGGGCAAAGTGAGCGACCAGTCGCTAGAGTCGCTGCTGAGAAGAGGCATTGGGATTGTGTACCGGAACATGAGCAGCCTGGACAGGAAGATCGTGGACAAGCTGTACCAGGGCGGTGTGCTGACGACGGTGCTTGCGACGAGAGACACTGCGTTCTACGCGGGCACGGCGGGGCTGGTGGTGGTGCTAAGCACGCAGTTCTACGAGGGCAAGGAGCACCGGTACGTCGACTACGCGATCAACGAGCTTCTGGAGATGATCGGGTGTGCGCAGGGCAGCGCCTCCAGCACCGACAAGGTGATGATCCTGACGAGCCAGGGCTCCAGGGAGTACTACAAGAAGTTTCTGCATGAGTCACTGCCCGTGGAGAGCTTTCTGAACGTGTTCCTGCACGACTCGCTCATCAACGAGATCAGCACGGGGCTGGTGCGGTCCCGGCAGGACTGCATTGACTGGCTCACCTTCTCGTACTTCTACCGCAGGCTGCAGTCCAACCCGAGCTTCTATGGGGCGCGGGACGTGTCGCACCTGGGCCTGTCGACGTACCTGACGGAGCTGGTGGAGGACACGCTGGGCGAGCTGGGCGAGGCCAAGCTGGTGGAGTTGCACGACGAAGAGGAGGAACTCGGCGAGGACGAAATCGCCCCACTGGACGGCGCGATGATTGCAGCCTACTACAACGTGTCGTTTGTCACGATGCAGACGTTCACGCTGTCGCTGAGCAGAAAGTCGCGGCTGAAATCGATCCTGGAAATTGTCACCTCCGCCTCAGAGTTCGACTCGCTGCCTATACGGCAGCACGAGGAGTCCATTCTGCAGAAAATCTACAACAGGTTGCCGGTCAAGGCGTCTGGCGAGCTCAACTTTGAGTCTCCGTACCTCAAGGCGTTTATTCTGCTGCAGGCGCACCTGTCGCGGATGAGCCTGCCGCCGGACCTGGCGTCGGACCAGCACATGGTGCTGGAGAAGATCTTGACGCTGCTGTACACGGCCGTGGACCTGCTGTCCAGCGAGGGGTACCTGAACGCGATGTACGCGATGGACCTGTGCCAGATGGTGGTGCAGGCGGTGTGGGACACGGACATTGCCATCAAGCAGGTGCCGTTTGTCGACGCGGACATCATCGCGCGTGCTGCGCAGTACAACGTGGCGAGCGTGTTTGACATCATGGAGCTGGAGGACCGCGACAGGGACGACCTGCTGCGCCTGAAGGACGACAAGCTCAACAGGGTGGCCGAGTTCGTCAACAAGTACCCGAACATCGAGCTGTCGTACTCGCTCGCCACCCCAGTGGTGTCCAACGAGCCTGCCAGGGTCCAGGTGCACATCACTCGCGACGAGGAGCCCGAGGACCTGCGCGTCATTGCGCCATACTACCCGTTCGAGAAGAACGAGAGCTGGTGGGTCGTGGTGGGCGAGCCTGCCACCAGACAGCTGTACGGGATCCAAAAGCTGGCCCTGGGCAAGGAGGAGCAGCACGTGCAGCTCGAGTTCAGCGTGCCGACAGCCGGCCAGCACGAGCTGTCCATCTGGTGCATGTGCGACTCGTACCTGGACGCTGACAAGGAGGTGTCCTTCAAGGTGGATGTCCAGCAGGGGGAGGACGATGATGAGTAGCCACAACCTGTACAAAGTACCTCACTTCACACTAATACTGAGAATAATCAGAGTATCCCAGGTTGTAGTCCATTGCCTCTCGTTAACTGTCACACCCAGCTTGTGCCTGACATTTCTACCTGAAACCCTAACACAACATCCCAATACCCACCTAGCAATAGTCCTACCACCCTAGCACATCATAAACAAGTGAGATGGTCATCCTGGTGATAATGCTAATGCTTGGTGCAACATCAACAGTAAAGAAGTGGCTAATATTATATGTATTCTCTTGATGATAATCAACAGCCATTGTCTGCTTTGCTAGCAGTATCTGGGAACTTCTAAGCTCTTCAGGTGCCTTTAGACCTCAATGTTTTCGTCTTATGGACTAGTTTCATGTGGTAAGATCTCAGCACTTTATCTGATATGCTTAGCAAGTCCAACCCTGGCCCGACACATGAAAGGTTGTCCCTAACATCCCTAGCAATGACCTGAATCTGATGACACGTAATATCACAAGAGCTGTTTAGTAACTCGTTGTGAACCTATGTCACAACACCCGAACACAACACCCGAACACAACACCCGAACATAGGGGAATAACACAGCTCTTTACCTAACGCTATAACATGGAAAGAGCCCTAAGATAGACAGAGAAGTCCACTCATAGCCCGTCCAGCTCCTCCAGAGCCTGCAGCTCCAGTTGCTCCTCGTGCGTCAGCATCTCGTGGTCGCCGTCCTGGTCCTGCATCTCCTTCTGGATGTGCGACTGCTGCTCCAGTTGGTGCCTCTTGAGCTGCTCGTAGTTCCACACAGAAACACCCTCGGCATCCTTCGGGTCTGCAGGCTGCGCCATGGTCCTCAAAAACTGTTTGCAGTTGGCTATCGCCATGTCTGTCGACAAATTGGTGTCTGCGTCATTCAAACCCTGCGCAATCCACTTCGGCAGCTGGTTCCGCTTTCTAGCAAACCTTCTGTCCGCCAGCACCATGACCCCGTAGTCGTCTTTACCTCTAAGAACTCTTCCCAGGCACTGCGCAGCATGTCTCATGGCGTCGAACGACAGAAAATCGTTCTCCTTGATCTGGTAGTGGTCCCTCAGAAACTCGAGTCTCGCCTTCAGTATTCTGGACTCGGTGTACTGGAACGGAATACCAATCATCAGCACAGTTCTACCGTAGTGGTGGTCAAAATCGATCCCTTCACTGACTTTCCCACGCGCAACCGACAGCAGCACAGCTCCCCTTCCGTTCGAACATGCTGTCCGGTACGTCTCTAAAGCCAGTGCTGTTTCCTGCGCGTCCGGCGTCTCAACCAAAATCAGCTTGTACTTCCACACCTCATCCAGAATACCCATAGTTTGCCACATCGAGATGATGCTCTCCATGTATAAATAAGAAGGAAAGAAGACAACCATCCCATCAGGCGTGATCTTGGAGAACTCGATCAGCAGCGTTCCGTAGTTTCTCACAATACTTGGATCGTTTCTGATCTCAAATCTGGAGGAGATGGCCACCTGGTCTGAGCCCTTGGTGACAATCATGGGCAAGAACGTTCTCTTGGAAAGCGTCATGGTGTAAGACTCCTGGATGATGGTCTCAAAGTTCAGCATCTTTGGGTACATATCCAGAGGGGAAATAGTACCAGAGGTGATTATCACTGATGAGAACTTCTCAAAAATAGGCGCAATTGCTATTGAAGCGTCTAGACACGTGAACCTGAAGATTGGGTTAGGCACTGCCGAGTTCTCCACTTCATACGGCTCCAAGATCAGTGCGAATCCCTGCTCGTAAGTTGAAACCAGTGTGGCAAAGGTGGAAACGTCCTTCAATGCTGTGAAGTCCTCCAAGTTTGAGATCTCCAGTGTCTTCACCAGCAAGCTCAGTCTCTCCGAGCAGAACCGCAGTGGTTTCTTATCGATAAACGTGAGCTGTTTCAAGTGCTGCAAGAACGAAGTTGGCGTCTCTGATATAACGTGCAAAACTTTCATTCTTGTTTTCAAGTATTCAATGAATCTCTTCAAAAATGCAATAAAGTGCTCGGCACGTCTGATGTTACCGGGAATGGCTTCTTTCAGCACGTCCTTCGATAGCACTGGGATCTCGATCGAGTCCTCGCCATTGCCACTGCTATTATTCTGGTTGATGATCTCAGAAGCTGATAATCCCTTAACCAGATTCTCATACTCCTTCTGCAGTTTCTGCGAGTCCTGCTGCTTCACTTGCTCGATCTTCTTAGTCAGGGAATTGCACCCCTTTGACGCCTTCTTCAGCATGTCACTCGTCAGATCAATCGACAGAGACTCGATACAAACGTTATCAATGTTGTGGGCCTCGTCAAATATGATGATGGAGTCCTTGGACAGCTCGTTTGACACTCTCTCGGAAATCTTGGGGTCCAGCAAATAATGATATGAATAAATAATGATATTGCAGTGTGAAATCATCCGACGAACTGCAAAATATGGGCATATCTTTTGCACCTTGGAGTGGTTGATTAGCGACTCAAATGAGTACACCCCTGGAGGTATTAGATTGTCTGGATTCAACTCATACAGGTTCTCGTGGTAGTCACAGAGTTTAATACTTGCAGCTTCATTCTGCTGATTGTTCTTTTCCAGCTCCAGCTTCTTTTGCTTTAGCTCACCGTTTGTCATTCTTCTGCACTTCTCATCCACAATATTCCCCTTTCTCTCCTTGTTAACCAGCGGGTTCAAACATAGATTCTTTCTAGAAGTCAGCCCCAACCCTCTAAAGTCCTCCACATAACCCAACTCTTTGCTTCTGTACTCCATCAAGTTTTGCAACTCAATCAGCGCCTTCTCAATCTCAGACATGGTACGCGAGCAATACACAATCTTTCTGTGCTCCGGATAGTGCATCTGGTAAGCAACAGTCAGTGACAGCAGCGACACAGTCTTCCCGGTACCTGAAGGCATCTCTAGTATACTGTTTCCGCCAACATCCAAGGTCTTCTTAATGTCTGACATATACGCATACTGCTCCGGGTATATCTTAGGGTACGGGAACAGCACTGGCAGGTCGTCAATGTAGAATTTCATGGTTCTTGTCTGATATTTTGTTATTGTAGCCAGTGCAATTATAAATTAATATGATTTTTTTTTCAAGATAGCTAAAAATATTGTGTAAAAGTAGGTTAACATAGAGAGAGTAGCAAGAGAGCAGAAAAAGCAGCACAGCCGAAGTAATAACAGCTGTGGACTGGAAAGCAAAATAACAATAGCAAAAAGCAAAAAGTAGCAAAGTTGTATGCAATTGAATCATAAAATTGATTTAAACCCAATTAAATAACAGATTTAACCTCGAAGAATCTCTTCAAGTAGTAGATTTGGAACACCGAGTTGGCCACAACAACGATCAGCTGGAATATGGACCAGTATTTGACTCTGTCGTTGGTGGACTCTGCTGTGTTTCTATGTGTTCTTTCTCTGACGACAATGTAGCTCTGCTCGTTCTTGACATCCACTGTAAGGGTGCTCAATCTTCTAACAGAGGCTTCCAAAGTATCCGCGTTGGTATCTGTGGCATCAACGTAGATGACTCCATGGATGTTGAAGGAAACGTCTTTGGTGGTGATGGAGCTTCTTTCGTTCGAAAAACAGTAACCATACTTCCCGTTTTCTGTGGCCGTAGTGAAAATATCACCGTGGGAGATGTCGTTCTGTTGCTTAACAACTTTACCGCTTGGGCTGGTGATCCAGAAATCACCCGCTAGTTGTGTGGTGGATTGGGCGTTTCTGTCACCGAATTGAAACGACACCGCAAGCTCGTCACCCTTCTTCAGGGTCTCAAAAAAACATCTCTTCCCATTAGGAGGCAGCAGCACGTTGTGACCGCTCACAATGGCAACAAAACACGCGAACAGAGCAGCAAATGTTAAATTCATCTTGTTGTTTTCTGGGAACAAAAGTGTTTTTTGGGCTTTTTTGATTTTGATTTTTATTTTTAAATTTCTACGTGTCCGGTTGACAAAGCGCTTAGTCAGTGTAGTTGTGCTTATATAACCACGATCCTGGGGATGATTGATAAGGAGCAAGCAGCAAGAGCAAGGCAAGACAGCATAGATGAAAAGAGTTTAAAAACCTGTAACACAGCGTCAGCACCTAAGCTCACTGGACAACTACAACTGTCAAATTGAATCAATTTTATTTTATACAGACACAACTAGGAACATTTATTATAAATAATCTAAGATTGTGAATTAATATTAAATGGTTTCTTTTTGGGTTTTTTATAGCTTTTTCTTTGGGTTACTGTTGATGGTGGTAGTACTGTTTTGATTGTTGATTGTAAATGCTAGTTTCACTAATTAACTTATTT
Source organism: [Candida] sp. (assembly GCA_030570575.1). Taxonomy (NCBI): domain Eukaryota; kingdom Fungi; phylum Ascomycota; class Saccharomycetes; order Saccharomycetales; species [Candida] sp. The sequence goes on along the minus strand of JAJLVZ010000007.1, from coordinate 56,032 downwards.
TCTACGGAATGAACAACCTTCGGTTAATTTAGCTTTACCACCGGTTGGTTGAGTTAAAACAGTAGCACATGAGTCACAGGTGACTGCGGTTTGTGCGTGTGAGAAAACAGTGGTGATGTTTAGACAACCTGGGCATTTGACGTCCATGAAGAATGAACGTGGTGCTTGGACCAAGGTCTTCAATTTGTGTTTCTTAGCTTCTGATGCTGCAGTTGGGTGTAATAAATCTTGAACTAAAACCTGAAATCTTTGTTAGTATACTTGTTCAGTTGCTCACTTTCAAAGCTCTCAGTATATGTGGTGGCAAAATAGAATACTCATGAAAAAAAAAACTTCAATAAAGCACCTTAGCAAATGATGAAAAATGCGCATGTTCTTATGATCGGCTTGACACTTCACCAAGTTCACTGGTGACCTCAATTATAACCATTGCATAACTTTAAAAGATTTTTTATCAACCTTCAAAATTTCACTAAATTGCTGCTTCTCGATATTCTTCAGTAATCATCAATAAATCAACCTCTTGGATCACATTCTTTCATCCATGCTCTTTGTGTACAATCGTATTCGTATTCATTCACCTTTTCATATTGTCTGAGACCTCAAAATCTATTAAACTCACCATTTTAACTTGTCTTTTTGATGTTTAATAAAATTAAAAAATTGAAATTCGTGAAAAATTTTTATGTGAAAAATTACCAGAAATTTTTCAGTTTGTTTTTGTAAAAAGAAAACAATATCTCCGAAAACAGTAAAACGCTGAATCGGGAATTGTGCGTTACAAAAAAAGCAGTCACAAATTTATTAAAACACCCAAACATTTATATATACGCGTCGCATCCAATTCAAATTACGCACAACTATGAAACGGCAATAATCTTGGGGACGGTGAGATTATCAAACTGATAAAGTAAGCACGCAGTCGATTATATCTACAGTTTTTGAAAATTTAATATACAATTGAGCTATTCGTTTATTGAATAACGTAAACATAGGAAATGTGGATCTTCTGAGTTGGTACGTTGTTAATTTGATTGTTTGTCTGGTGGGTAAGTTCGTGGGATGGTTGGCACTTGTTGTAAATTCATCATTAATATTGTGGTTATATTTCATTATTTAAACTATTTATTTTTCATCATCTTCTTTGAAGAGAAAAATAAAAATCAATCAATCCTTCACTTTACTGGTTTCTTTTGTTTCTTTTGTGGAGTTACATTTCTATTTTGATTCACTTGATTATAAGTGTATTTTGGTTTTTTCTCTGCAGGTTTCAATATTTGAAATGAACATAATAAACTCTCATCCACAGACATCATGGCACCTGCATTATCAAATTCTCCACAATAATTTGGTGCAGAGAACAATGTAACCAACTGTCTTTTTGAAAAAAATTCATAACCATCTTCAACCACTTGATGTGCTCTACAAACTAAATCCATATCATGTTTTTGTAAAAATCTTGAAACGACATCTGGTCCAAAAGTAAAAGAAACACCACGATCATTTTCACTCCATCCTGTAATATCTTTATCGGGATCTGCCCATAATAAATCACAAAGTAATCCAACATCAGGTATATCGGTTGGTCTCATAACTCTTCTAATCTGCTCCATTGAGTTTAAATCTGGTGATAAACCACCATGCATTGTGAATATTTTTTCATCAATGATTGCAGCAATTGGTAAACAATTGAAACAATCTGTGAATGTCTTCCATAATTTAATATTGTATCTTCTTTTGCATTCATCGTAAAATCCATAAATTCTGTTAATTGACGCACATTCATGGTTACCTCTTAAAATGAAAAAGTTCTCTGGATATTTGATTTTATATGCTAACAATAAACAGATTGTTTCTAAAGATTGTTTACCACGATCAACATAATCTCCTAAAAACAAGTAATTTGATTCTGGTGGAAATCCTCCATATTCAAATAGTCTTAGTAAATCATAATATTGACCATGTATATCACCACAGATTTTGATTGGGGCTTCAAGTTCAAGAAGTATTGGTTGCTGAATGAATATTTCTCTTGCTTTTTTACAAAGATAACGGATTTCAAATTCTTCCAATTCGACTTGCGCTCCTGGTCTTAAACCACGAACTTCCAGTAATCTGTCAACAATAGAATCCAAATCGGCCTCTTGTTCTAGTTCTGACATGCTGTGTTGTGTTATTGTGTATGTATTGCTATAGTTTTAAATTATTTATTCCAAATAATTTGTCTGTTTTGATATATTAGTTAGGTTAAAGGTCTGCTTCGATAACTTCTGTGTATCACTAGTTTACAATATTGTTGTATCTTCTGGAGTGTAGTTATTATTAGCTGGTAAACTGGCTCGTACTTCTAATAATTCTTTATTTATTCCTTATTGTTGTGATTGTTATTTTTCTTCGTTTTTGCTCTTCTGTCAAACTTCCAACTCTCAATAATCAATAAATGGGTTCGGCTGGGTTTGAAATATGCAAATCTGGCTCAACAATTTAGCTTGAATTCAATTTAATTCAGTTCAATTAATTTCAATTTAATTTACAAAACTGATAAACAGGTGGCAAAAAAATAACTCCTTTTGTGGAAAAAAAAATAAAACTTGGGTGGAAGGTGTGTGATACAGTGGTTGTTGTTGCCTTTACGCGTAAGCTTGTCTGCTAGGGAAGTCTTGGATGATGTGTTAACCTCTTAGACCGACAGACAACTAACTGTTTTCAGGATTTGTTGTTAAAATTCTGTTAGTTTGTTTATTAAAACTCCTTACGAAATTGTTTTTTTTTAATTTGGACGATGACAAAATTTTCAAAATTAAATTTCAGTCCGACAAGGAAAATCGACAAATGCGGAAGTGCCGTGGGCGGGTAAACTTGAAGTTAAAGGCTCATTTTGGAAAATGGGGCCACCGATGTTGGGCTAGTAAAGGGAAATGGACCGCAGGTGCGCTCAAAACTGAGTAGGTGCCCAGCGACAGTGTTTCCACAGCTGGTGCGGAAAACAATGGGTCCACAGCGCATCTATGTGCCAGGATAAAGCAGCTAATAGGCCTTCCTGCTTTTCCTAAAAGGGTAACGGCAACACCGTTTGGTGCCGAATTGGGAATTGCATGGTCACGTGAGCGGTTCTTGAGAATGTTGGGGGGCAGATAATTTTTGTTTAGGCAGAGCGTCCACCGGCAGCTTAGGCAGGGCTTTACCTAATCTCTGCCTGGAGTGGAAATTAGCAGAAACTAATAAACATCTCGGTTTAAATTCCTCAAGCTGCATCTATGGAGAACAAGTATTACCACAGAAAAGTGGCCCAGAGCAGCGTCAAGCCATGCACGTTCTGTTATAAGCCGACAGATTCAGTTTTAGTTTCGTCAGACAAGAGTGATTTCTTTTATCTATGTGAAGCACACTTGAAAGATACCCAGTTTGCTACACCTATCCACACGAGGCAGTACTTGGATGCACAAAAACGTAGGACGGAACTGGACCTTGAGATCAAGCAGCTGAAACTCAAGTTTGACGAGAAAACCAGGTATGCCACCTGGGACAAATTTGTCAATAAACTGAGCTTATCAGGTGGAGGCCATAAAGATAAAGAAAAAATTAAAGACGGCTCAGGAAAACCTGAAACCCACAAAGAGTTGAAGAAGGAGAGCGAGGAAAATGAGATTGAGAATTTGGAGAAGGATAGCACTAACTTGGACTCGATTTTGAGCCAGAAACCTCGAACTTTTAAATTGAACCAGGACATATTCAAGATTAGATTGAACAAGCTAAGACAGAAAGCCCAGTCACAGGCCCAAGCGCAGGTTTCCAGCACGGTTAAGCCAAGCACGGCGGGCATAGTGTTTCCAGACGTGCCTACAAGTCCGATTTCATAATGCTAATTTCAATTCTATAACACAATTTAACAGTTGACAGCCCGTTCATCAATCCAGTTCTCCCATTTCTCAACTTTTTTGGTGAACAGACTTCCAGACACAACGTCGAAGTTACCATCTAAAAGGTCGAACTGGAACTTTTTGTCTAGTGACTGGGCCAACATTTCACTATAGTTGTCATCGTCGTCAGCATCGTCGTTGCCATTCTCATTTATTTTGCTCAAATTGTTCAAACTGATCTTTCTGATGGCGTCAATCTCGGTTTCGAGCAAGTCTCTGATCTTGCTGGCCTGTCTGGCGGAGAACAAATCACTCTTATTGCATGCAACTAATATATCAATACCACCTGGTCTCTTTTCACTGACGCATAGAATCTCAAACAGCTGTTTAGCTATCTCGCTGTATTTCTTGATATCTGTGGACGAGTCAACCATAAAGACAATCCCCACAATATTCGTGCTCGACTTGATTTCATCAATCACCAGATGGTTCAGCTTGATGTGGCCTGGGAAATCAATCAGTTTAAAGTTGGATTTCCGGTCTGACGCAATTGGCAGCTTGAAGCTGTGCGTGATGTTCGGCTCCTGCGACATTAACGTGGTGCCAATGTCCCCATCCTGGGTTAGATAGTTAAAAAAAGCCGTTTTACCAGAGTTATTAGGCCCGGTTATGATCACCGTTGGCTGTCTGTTCTGCTGTTTTTGCAGCCCGGGAATTTTCACTGGCGTGTGCTGGTGCAGGATCATAAACACTGCTGTCAGAAGCAGCACCAGGACACTGCCAATAACAAGCAAACTCATGTTTTTCTTTACTTTTCCATTAACAACTTTTATTGAACGATAAATTCAATCATTCTACACCCAGCCTGTGTGGCCGTACCAGGTCGTGGTCTTTGTGCAGAGATTACCTAGTTTAGCTTGTGGAGAGCCTGCACTGTGCCTGCAGCCGACGACATTGGGCACTTAGCAAGCACCTGCGCGGTCTCAGGAAAGCTCAGCCCACCCAAACAATCCAACATTGTCAATTTCTGGATTTCTGCTTTATGACACATTGCCACAAGACGAAAAAAAACCAATTTTTCGCCTCTGAGGAAAAATTTTACGAATTTCCAACAATTATAAATCATTAAAACCCGTTTAAACCACGAATTATAACGGACAAACAACTTTCACACACTGCACGCACATTTAGAAACAGTTTAAACACTTGCTGGACAATTTTTTAACTGTTGAATTGCGAATTTGAACATCTTTTTTATTGTTTTCATTGTTGCTCCAGGTTTTGCAAAGCACTTGAAATTTGGGCATTTTTACACTCAATTCACTGAGCAAACAGTACTAAACAATACCCAACCCTCGACCACGGAACCTGTGCATCCACATTTGTGTGTTTTTTTATTGTTTCTCCCGTTCCTTTTCAATCAAACTTGAGCTTTTAATAGTATAAGCCCATGAGCGCTCCTAAAATAGTACCGAAGGAGAGGCAAAATTCACGGATTGGACCTTCACTGAAAGCGGATCTTTCTCCTGCAATTGTCTCGAGCAATACTGTGCTACCAAGAGACAGAAAAGATGAGGACAGCAGCAGCAATAGCAATAGCAACAGCAACCACAGTTTCTTAAATACTCCCAAGATATATACAACACACCATGAGTCGAGCTTGCTGAAAGTTTCGGAATTGTTGCACAAGACAGTGGACTCCCCACTCAACTCGCCATTCAGCTCAACAGACTCGCTAGCATCGCTGGTGGAGAGACAGCAACAATCTAAAATTAACCATCCACACCATGAGCAGCAATTGTTCAGAAGAAGATCCAACAACGGCAGCACCCACAGCGGCAGCCTCCTTCTCAGCAATATCTGTGGCAAAAGAGGCAGTATGTCGAGCCATAACCAGCATACAACACATATAAGGTCTCCATTAAGCGAGAAACTAAACCCATTCAATTCGCATTTCCAGAAAAAAAACCCACAATCAGTCAGAAAGCTGGAACCAGCACAAACTTCGCAGCCTCATCATATTCACTCAAGTCCCGAGGTGAAGGAAGTCAACAAAGTGCACCTAGAATATGACCCTATTTCTCATAGAAAAGTTCTAAATACGTATGAAATCATAAAAGAGCTTGGGAGGGGCCAACATGGGAAAGTCAAATTAGCCAAAGACCTTGTGACTAACGAGCTGGTGGCTATTAAGATTGTGGATAGAACTTCTAGACCAAGATTAGGCAGACCCCAGGATAAAACCAACGAAGAAAAAATTAGAAAAGAGATTGCAATCATGAAAAAATGTAACCATCCTAATATTGTTCAATTGAAAGAAGTGCTAGATGATGTTAATTCTAGAAAAATATATCTTGTTTTGGAATATTTGGAAAAGGGAGAGCTTAAATGGCAAACTTCTAAAGGTGTGCCAATTTTAAACTTGTCTCAGGCAATTGATATATTTAGAGACGTTGTTCTTGGTTTGGAATATCTGCATTACCAAGGAATCATACATAGGGATATCAAACCAGCTAATTTACTACTATCAAGCAATAATGTGGTGAAGATTTCAGATTTTGGTGTTTCATTTGCCACTTCACTGATTAATCATGATCAAAATGAAATGGATCTTTGTAAGACTGCTGGAACACCGGCATTTTTTGCACCTGAATTATGCTCTCCCTTAACCAATTGGAATAGCTCAAAGATAAACTTGAATGATTTATCAGAACAAAAAATCGATTATAAAGTTGATATTTGGGCTTTAGGTATAACATTATATTGCTTGATATTTGGAGATATGCCATTTTGGGGACAAACAGAATTTGAGTTGTTTGATTCTATTGTTTCCAAACCTTTAACGTTTCCTAAGGAATTTCCAAGTAATTTCAACTACACTGAAGAAGATAAATTTCAAGTCAAGAATTTGCTTTGTAAATTACTAGAAAAGGATCCACAACAAAGATTAACAATCAAACAGATTAAATCACATCCTTTAGTATTGAGAGATTTATCCACAAATAAAGCTAAAATATTTTCATATGAGCAGAAATCAAAAGACGATAAAATCCAAGTGTCAAATGAAGAAGTTAAAATTGCTGTGACTGGTATTGGCCACAAGATCAAGAAAAGTATTGCTAAAGCTTTGGAGCTGGCTGGTATAAGTCAATCGAGATCAAATTCCAGCTCAAGCATCAACAAGTTACAGCAAAGAAAAACATCATCAGACAACTCTTCAGTGACATTGATTAACAATGATACATATACGCCAAATAAGAAGAGAGAATCAACTGGGTCTAATTTCAGTGGAGATGAAATAAATCATAGAAGAAATAGATCCTCTGATATAACAGTTGAATCCAAGACCACAGTGGAGGGTGATTTATTTTTGAATTCAGAGACTGCTAAAAACTCGCTAAGCAATATAATGGTTGATGATTTTAAGAGAGCAAGCGTTAGCTCGTCATCCAACAATTCTGACTCCATTAACGAGCTGATTGAATCAAACAGATCTAATACTGTTTCACTACCAGTTAATGCAAGTTTTGCTTCCTTAGATAGCGTTTATTTGGACTCTTTTGGGTCGAATTATCAAAACCAGGCAAGTTTAAGGGCCGGTGGCACAGCACCTGGTGGTGCAATGAAATTCCCAGTTAACATACCAAATGGGCATAACAAGACTAACAAGTTAAGAATGGACAAATTTGCGCTAAATAAGCCTGCACCGTTTAAAAAGGATGAAGTTATAGCACCTCATGTCTCAGCAAAGTTTACGATGAACGATGATAATGATGATGATGATGATGATGATGATGATGATGATGACGATGATGGTGAGGACTATGCGAGCGATGAAGACAGTGAGGAAGACGGTGCTGGGGACCGGTTTAGTACAATTCGTCCATACAACGTTGTGGATGATGTCAATGGGGACGTGATGACGGCGTTTTCGGTGCCTTCATTGCTAGCAAACGATCTAGAACTATCAAAAACCAGAGAGAGTGGGAAAGCTGCGAATAAAAGTGAAATTGAGCCGAAATTCGAGCCGCTGCTGGCTTCACATGGTGACAAAGCTGAGATTATCAGAAGAGGCGATGTACCAAAGTACAGTTTCTTTTCATATTCAGATTCAGACTCCGAGTCAGACTCGGATTCAGAGGTGTCTGAGTCTGAAGCGTACTGCAGCTCGGAGATTTCGCCAGTTGCGTTAACCACGCACTCCACGCGGACTCCTTTTGTGGATCAGGGGGACACCGACGAGGACGAGGACGAGGAAGAAGAGCTGACTATCGAGTTCAAGCCTAGAAGATCGGTTGGTAACATCAATTTCCACCGGTCTAACTCGCTGTCCACAAGAAGTGCCAAACCGGTGTCGGGAGCTTCTAGCAACAGCAACAGCAACAACTCGCTGAGTGCTAGGTTCAATCCTCGAGAACTCGAGCGGGTGTCGTCGCCGTTGTCGAAGAATGCGCCAACGACGGAAATAGCCAACATTAACGCGCACCTGGCGTCCAAGGCGTTTGTCAACCACTACAACAAGGATCACATCTACAGCCAGCAGGAGGAGGCTCCAGAGGCCAACGGCGGCTCGACGTCCAGGCACAGAAGCCGCTCCGTCACTGTGGGAATTCTGAACAACCTGCACCAGCCGCATTGACCTACTCCCGGGCACCCACACTCACCCGGCGTACTGTCTGCAGCTTACACCCGGCGTACCACGCCCACGGCCGCACCACCCGAGCTGCCGGCAGCTCGGGCCACGGCTGCTCGCATCAATTCATGGCCAAATTACCTACTGTAGTTCCTACTGCCACTGCAACAACTTCCTATTTCGGCGATCCATATTGGAATGTGCGCCTGGTTTCCGCTTTGGGAATGTGGTGTCCGGGTGTGCGGTGTGCCACCTAGAGCTGTGAGCCTCGCGGGTAGTTTAGTTAACCCAAAGATGGCAGTAGGTAGGCTGCGGAGAGCTGTGGGGCGGAAGCTGGTGCTGGCAGTGGTGCTGGCAGTGGTGCTGAGCGGGTTTGTGGCGCTCAGGGTGGCCGACCAGCGGCACCAGGTGCAGATTGACGCCTCCATTGAGAAGCTGAGCGAGAGCATCTCGTACTGGACTGGTAGGATCGACGAGTGGCGGGAGCGGGTGGGTAAGGCAGGCCGTGTGCCGGGGCAGGCAGCCAGCGTGGTGCCAGCAGATCAGGAGGCGCTGCCAGCAGACCAGGAGGCGCCGCCAGCAGACCAGGAGGCGCCGCCAGCAGACCAGGAGATGGCGCCAGCAGAGCCCAGCAAGAAGCCCGCGGTGTACGTGCTGTTTGCGCGAACGGGGGACCTGCAGCGGCTGCTACACACTGTCAGAACAGTGGAGACGCGGTTCAACAGCAGACACAGGTACGACTTTCTGGTGGTGAGCGAGCTGAGCCTGTCGTCCAACTTCAAGAAGACGATGCAGTCGCTGACGTCGTCCGACATCCTGTACAAGGCGGTGGGCAAGCTCGGGTACCCGGAGGGTATCGACAAGGGCCAGGTGGCGGCCAGCAAGCGGCACTACAGCTCGCTGAACATTGCGTTCGAAAAGTCGATGAAGAAGCGGCACGCGAGCCGGTTCATGGTGCGGGAGGTGTTCCTGCTGCCGGAGCTGGACCAGTACGAGTACTTCATCAGCCTGGGCGCGTCGCTGGAGGTGACGTGCGACATCCAGTACGACATTATCCGGTTCATGAGGGAGAAGAAGAAGACGTTCGGGTTCACGTCGGTGCTGGGCAACAGGCCGCTGGAGAGCTACAAGACGGTGTGGGACAGCGTGCTGCAGTACGTGGAGGACCACCCGGCGCACATCAGCGCCAACAACCTGGTGGACTTTATCTCGAACGATAAGGGCGAGAGCTTCAACACGTGCCAGTTCAACAGCCTGCTGTCTGTGGGGCTGGTGGAGTTCTTCCGTGGCGACGCGTACCAGCAGCTCGCGGCGTTTCTGGACTCCCAGTACGGCATGTACTACGAGAACTGGGACGTTTCCACCTTCTTCACTATGGGCGTGTCGCTGCTGGAGGACAAGTCCAAAGTGCAGTTCTTCAACAACATTGGGTACTACGATGGCGCAGGGGTGACGTCGTGCCCGTTCGAGCCCCAGTACCGGGCGCAGAACCAGTGCGTGTGCGACCCGCTCGCGGACATCTCGTGGGACGGCGATGACACGGCCAACTGTCTGGAGAAGTACTTTGGGGCCAACCTGTTCCGGCTGCCGGAGTATGTTGACGAGCTGCGGCTGGCGATCCAGGAGAGCAAGGACGGGACTGCGGCGAACGAGAGGAAGCGCAAGAAGGAGGAGGCGCAGAGGAAGAAGCAGGAGAAGCTGCGCAAAGAGCTCGAGAAGAAGAAGGCTGCGCAGGCTGCGAAGGAGGCCGAGCGGGCCCGGGCGGACGCTGAGCGGGCCATCAAGGACGCGCAGGACCAGGCGGCAGCAGTGGCCGAGTCCCTGGAGAACTATGAGGTGCAGATGCAGCAGGAGGGGGATATTATTGACCGCGAGGATTGACCTGCCTGCCAGGCTTTCCAGGGCGATCTCTGCCTGGGAGTCCAAGAGGATCTCTGCCTAGAAGTTCTGGGTCTCCCGGCTCGGCCTGGAAACTAAGAGATCTCTGCCTGGATCTCTGCCTGGATCTCTGCCTGGAGTAGTGCTACATGAGGGAAAAGGCTAAATAGCTAATTGGAAGGGTGGTACGAATCTAGCGCGGTACCACGGAGCTCGCCACCCGCAGAGGGCTCGTTCTGGGTGTCCTTGAGCAGCCCCGTCACATAGTCCAGGTCCAGCCCCGCGTACTCCCTGATAAAGTTGCCCATGTCGGTGTTCTCGCGGTTCCCACGCAGCTGGCGGTGGACCAGGTCCATGGTCTCGGGCTTATTCGAGTACGCATACACGTTCACGTCGACTGCGCTGTGGCCATGCGTGGACCAGCCGATCCTGGCGCGTGTCGAAACCATCCGGTTCAGATAGAAGTGCGCGCCCGCAGGGTTCGAACACAGGTACTCGACATCCTCGTCGGTATAGTCGTGGATGCCCAAGTCCTTTTCTAGCACCTCAAGCACTAATTTCCTTAAATGACCACCTTTGTAGCTGCTAATCTTTGCGCTGGCGTACTCCCCAGAGTGCTGTGCGTTCAGCAGCACCTCTGGGAACCAGATGTAGTCCGGGTACTCGTCCGAGGTCTGGAGCGCGGTCGCAAGCCCACCGGTCTCGTGGTCCGAGGTGCTGATCACCACGGTTTCCACGTCTGTCTGGTCTGCAAACGCCAGCACCGACCGGAACATCTTGTCGTAGGCCAGCACCTCGCGCACCTGTGCGGCGGGGTCGTTGTTGTGGCCCGCGTGGTCGATCCGGGAGCCCTCGATCAGCAGAAAGAAGCCCTGGTCTGAGTCCGCACTGGCCCTGGACAGCGCGTGCAGCGCCGTGAGAGCCTCCTCCTCGAGCGAGGGGAACTCTGCGTCGTCCCGGTCAATGTCGAACGGGATGTTGTTGTCAGCGAGCAGTGCCAGGAGCGGCAGCTCCACGTTTTGGCCCAGTGCCAGCTGGTCGAATTCCGACCGGTTGGACACGTAGCTCCAGCCGCTCTCCACCGCCTTGCTGATGAGGTTTCGGCCGTCCGCCCTCACGCCCCCAGTACCGTACGCAGTGTCTGCCGGCGAGTAGAAGTGCGCCCTGCCCCCGCCAATCATCAGGTCCACTGATCTGCCCAGCGGGTAGTGACCCAGCTGGTGCTCTGCAATGAGGTCCTCGAACGATCGCCACGTCACGTGGCTCGAGAACGCAGCTGGCGTCGCGTCGGTGACCCGCGTCGTCACCACCAGCCCGGTCAAGTACCCCTGCAACTTGAGAGCCTCCAGCACCGTCCCGCACGGATTCTTGCTGGGGTCCACACCCACCGCGTTGTTGTACGTTTTCATCGCGCACGAGAACGCAGTGGCCCCGGCAGCCGAGTCTGTCACCACAGAGTCGTTAGAGCGCGTTCTCGACGACCCAATGAGGTGCTTATCGAGGGTCAAAATATCGTCGATAAAGCTCTTATCCCGGTACTGCTTGAACCCCCTGGTCAGTGCCAGCGACGCTGGGCCCATCCCGTCCGTCACCATGAAGATGATGTTCTTCTTGCCCGGCTGGGCCGTCCCGCCCTGGCTCATCAGCATCGTCGACCCCAACGTGGTTATCAGCAGCAGCCCAAAAAGAATCACCCCGTGCAGCTTCTTCAGCTTGTACGCCCTGCCCGTGCTGCCTGGCCTGTGTGGGTCCTTGTGCTCCTGCGCGCCGGCCGCATTCTCCGCGCTGGCCGCGCTTTCCAGTGACTGGTAGCCGCTTCTCATAATGTCTGTTTTGTCCTCGCTGCCTCCCAGTGTTGACTCCCAGTGCTGTCTTGTCTGTAACTCGCTGCCTCCCAGTGTTGACTCCCAGTGCTGTCTAGTACCCTTGCAGTACTATCTCAATAACCAGCTTCTCCCTCTGCAACCTTCACTGGGTAAACAGTTTGTTGATTGAGGAAATTCCCAGCTGCGTTTTTATCAGTGCAGACGTCACGTGGTTTGGTCACGTGTACTCCAGCGCTATATCACGTGATCCAGTTTTTTGTCACGTGTCTTTGGGCTTTCTTTCACGTGCTGCCGAACTGCCGCATTCGCTTGTTTTCTGGAATTTCAGAAAAAACAGCAGAAAACAGCACTTGAACAGGTTACAAACAGTGAGACATCAGCAAGACAACATGTTACGCAGCAGAACGTTCAGATCCAAGAAGCAGCAGGCTATCTACGACGCGAGCCTGCCAGGCAGATACCAGAAGGGCCTGAAGAAGCACCCGTTCTTGCTTTTCGGGCTGCCATTTTTAACAGCCATGGCGTTGGCTTCTTACTGGCTGTCCAGCTTCACCTCCGTCCGGTATGAGAGAAGAGACAGAAAAGTACAGGAGGTGGACGACTCGGAGTACCTCAAGATCAAGGCCAAGAGAAGAAACGTCGATCTCAAGGAGGAGTTCTACAGACTGCAGGGAATGGCTGAGGAGGACTGGGAGCCAAAGAGAGTCCCAAGAATGAACGGGGAGTCCGAGAACGTCTGGTGAGTGCAGTGTACGCACTGCTTGTATATAAAGAACCTCTTACGATGATATGATTAACTATTCAACTGTATTTGCTCTATTTCGTCTTGCTCTCCAGTGACAAGTCGATCTTGGATAGTACCAGGTAGCTGATCAGTGCCACAAACACGTACTTGGCAATGTTCAAAGGCTTCTTGATCAGCGCCCACTTGGTGTATCTGTATTTAACGAGAATCTCAAGATGAGCAAACTCATCCACCAAGTTCTTGAACACCAATGTTCTCTTCACATGACCGTTCTCCAAGTCAAAGTACGACTTCTCAAACTCATCAACTTGGTCCTCGAACTCAATTGGCGACAAAACATCCAAGAATTCGGCTCCCTCTGGTAAGTAAACCGAAAATCTAACTTCATCGTAGGTCGTGTCAACTGGTCCGTTCAGTAACGGAATCGCAATCAAGTACTCGTCGTTTGATAAATCACGTAGGTACTCTCTCAGGTCGTTGCTCCATCCTAAAGTGAAATTGTAGTTCCATCCTCCAAAAATTGGGTATCTTGGTTTAATGTAAAATTTATCATTGAAAACTCTTGATGTTGACACATTACCAACTAAATCCGTGTAGTAGATGTCCTTTGCATTATCGGTAAGATGCAGCTCAATTGCTGCCAGACACGAGCTTACTTGGGATCCCAGTCTATTTGCTAGAAACTCAACTCTTGAAAATCCATTTTTCAAACCTGCTGCATTGTTAGTTAGCTTATAAAACTCTTCAAATTGCAGTGTTGACCCCCAATGTGAAATCCAGATATCCCTTTGCAATGTAGAAACTTTTGGAATAGGTAAATTATGCTTGTATAGCAGGTTCAGTTTGGAAATTGTAAATGGTTTGAATTCATCGTTATTGAAGTCGTAAACCATCGCTTCATCTATGATCTTGCTTGTGTATTCGATCGCCTGATCGTCATATTTTAGTTCCTTAGCACCAGTAACACCTGTGATCTTCAAAGTTGATTTCAGAGTCTTATACGAGCTAATAGGTAGCTTGTAGGTTTGCAATAATAAAGTTTGTTCCTGTCCCATTTCAAGCTTAGCTGGTAGTGGAATTGAGCAGTCTGTTATGACCAAGTTGAGCTCAAATTCAAACGACTGTTTTGGTGCAATTGGCTGTGGTAGCTTAACCTTAATATAGTTAATACTCAGCTGTTCGTGTAAATTTGTAGATGTTCCAGCTGGTAACAGTTCAGATTGCAGTGTTTCTTTTGAACCTTTAGTGCCAACTGAAAATAAACTCAGCTTATCATACAGATAATCTGGAATTGCAATAAAGTATTCATGGTTAGGCTTAGAGTCCAGGTTCTTAATCTCATATTTAATGTGCTCTCTGGAATAAGCTTTGCCTAAATTGACTGAACGTTCGTAACGCACGTTCTCCCAAGTGGATTCTGGCACAAAAGCTCCAATGGCAATTGCCCACAGCAACGAAAACACAACGAAAATTGACTTCATTGCCCGCTGCTTCCCAGTATTAGTTTTTATGTTGTTAAAAATGCCCAAAAACAGCTGTAAAAAGGTTGAAGTTAATAAAATTTCGTGTTCAATTTTGGAAAACCCGAATTCCGGGGGAAACCACCAACCGGATCTCAACCCACAAACTGTGCCAGTTCAGTGGAGTCATATATGAGACAATTGGTTTCATGCTTTGGAGGTGGATGAATTGCTTGGCTATGCTTTGTGAAATGATTTAGTTCCATCAGTCAGTGTATAAATTTCTATGATATCAAAAAAGCTTTGGTACAATTAGATATTTTATAAGATAACAACAATAATTAAAGGAAACAATGCGAAGCAAGTGATGAGAAGTTGCAATCAAATACTATGTAGCAAACGAGGTACCGTGACAGGTGGACTCATGCAAGATAGAAACCATGGTTTTGATAGAAGTTGTTTAGCTTGAATGTAACAGAGAGTGTCATGGAAACCGTCAAAGTCTTTAAATAGAAGTAGTTGCCTAGCATGGCTAGATCAATGTTGCTGAAGATATCATCACATCTTTATCCAACTCTATAAAGTTTTGTGGCTTTATAGATGAATAAAATGTTTTATTTGGTGTTTTCTACAAGGGTACATCATTTGGTCGTTAGTTAACGTAGTAAGTTGAGGGTATCACCTGCTTGAGTTAAAGAGAATTTTCGAACCTAACCAAAGCACTCTTCCATTTAGAAGGGGACATATGCTGTGTATGAATGCCTAAAAAACCTATACAATTGAATTTACTGCTGCAGATGCTGACAATTGTAATATATCAAATTAGGTGCACATAAATATGCAGCAGTAGACGGATTTTATTTTGTGGAACATCTGTGCTATCGAGCCCCAAGGAATCACAAGAAAGGGTACAGCACTCATTCAACGTTATAACATGTCAAACTAGCAGTTGTCACAATGTATTTTAGGAGCCACATAAAGAACAATTGAAAGTTTGGTCTAGAGTTTGAGACACTACTCAAGGTATGTCAATGATGTCAGTAGCGGAAGACACCCTTTGCACTAGCGAAGGGCTGCCTAGTTAATTTGTCTGGTAGTCAAAAAGAGTCAGCCCAAAATAATACAGGATCATAATGTTGCAAAGTACCTTCTTGACAAACAGCAAATTACTAAAGAGTATTTGCATTTGATCTCACCACTGATAAAGCACACCCAACTGCTTCAACTTGTTGAGCGTTAGGTCAGTCGTAAGTCCTTTACCCTCTCTTAATATTAATCATTAATTACATAACCAATACTAAGTATTTTTGTAAATATTGAATTTAGTTCAGTGGCAAATAAACAATCAAAACCGAGATTCGATTCATCACAAATACAGATTAGAGAGCAATATGAACGGAATCTCAGTTGATATCAATCATTTGAAAAAAGGTGAAGTCAAGTATGTTATTGTTGTACAGCAATCAGCGTTCAGGAAAGAGAAATTTAACTAACTTTTGTTTATAGCCTTGGTACATCAATGTATGTTTTATGTTATTTGGGAAGATCAATTGAGGAGGAATATTAACATGTCCGACAGTATGGCCGTCAAGTATAAAGATGGTGTCATTTTAGGAGCAGATTCGTATGTGAAGTCGACGTGATTATTGGAAATTCAATAATTTCTTTTGAAATATTGATATAAACTACTAACATTTAATACAGTCGTACAACAACAGGTACCTATATTGCCAACCGGTATGTATAACACAGCTATAGAACAGCTGGATAGCGAAGGGGACAAGTACTAATATTCAACAGTGTCACTGATAAATTAACACAGGTTCATGATAAGATTTGGTGTTGTAGATCAGGTTCTGCAGCAGACACACAAGCCGTTGCTGACATTGTCAAATACCACTTAGAACTATATACTGCGCAGCATGGCAAACCACCACCAACTAAAGTTGCAGCATCTGTTTTTCAAGAATTGACCTATTCAAATAAAGATCAACTTCATGCAGGTTTGATTGTTGCTGGATATGATGAAAAAACCAACGGTGAAGTTTACAGTATACCTTTGGGAGGATCTATTCACCAACTGCCATATGTCATTGATGGTTCTGGCTCTGCATTTATTTACGGTTGGTGTAAAAAAAATTATAAAGACAATATGACAAGGGAAGAAGTTATACAATTTGTCAAGACAGCGTTATCCCAAGCCATCAAATGGGACGGAAGCTCTGGTGGTGTGATAAGACAAGTGTTGCTTACCAAAGAAGGTATCGAACGTTTGATATTTTACCCAGATGAGTACCAAGAGGAGGATTAGTGTTGTGTTAATGTTAACTGCGTAACGTTTATTTGTTTGTAGTTATTGCTATAGAAGCAATTGCAGGGCCTTAAACCCCAACAGTAATGTCATCAAAAGGTCCAAACGTTCTTTTAATGTTCTTGATTGGCATTTAGATGCGTAAATTTACATATGAAGTATTTGTTTTTGATATATTCTAGTGGTTTAAGTTAATAGTTCAGTTGTTTCACTCATGGCGGCTGGTATTACATACCTTGAGAAGGTTTAACCACCTACAGGCATTTTCATCATGTGCTTTGCATGAAAATTGAGCAGTTAAATCAACTGGAAAACAATGTTAAAGCTGTCTTAGATGGCATAAACAGAGGATATAAGAGATATTTGCCACCGATTCAGTTTCATCCTTGTTCAACAACCATAGAAGCTGCTGAGAATGGTGTTTAATCAGGATTTATTGCTTGAAGAGCATTCTGGAGTTGCCACTGTTTGGTATGAAGACACCAAGTGCTGTTTTTGTTTGTAACCAGCAGTAATTAGCCAACTAACACTGGCTGTAAGGCTTGTTTCCACCCTTGGAAATAAATCGAGCTACAAAAAAGTTACTAAAAGAGACATACAGGCAGTGTCTATTCCTGAGACTTGCGATGTTATCAAGAACCCACCAAATCCACTAGGTTTGAGATTCACGTCTAATTTGCTTTATGGAGTTGCATTGATTTACAAACAAAAGACCGACTATTTGAACAATGATGCTTCTTCGGTGAAAACAAGAATCCAAAGAGACTTGTTTAACAAGAACAGATTGGATGTAGTCAATGCTGCACATAACTCAATTATAAATCCAAATATTTTAAAAGATCTGAATCAGTGGAATAATAATCTGCACAATAATGATAACAGTCACAGACAAATGTTCTTAAATGATGATCCTCTGTTTAACATCAACAATGCCCTGTTACCTTCTTTAAAAGAGCTAGATTTTTTAGATTGTGATCAGGTTGATAGTAAAGTTAGTGACATCGATAACAAGGAGTTGATCAGACAAGCTGACATCAACAACAATACAGTTTCAATGATATCATATACCACTGCCAACTCTTTGAATAAACAACATATTAGATCAACTGCAACAAATGATATAAATCCAAATTTCTTGTTCAATGAAGACGGGCTAATTTTGAATGATGATTTGATTTTCCAACATGTCAACAACAATAGTCAAAATATTCATAGTGATATATTGAATGATAATGAAGGCTTTCTGGAGTTAGATTTTGGTATTGACCCCAATGATTTTCAAATTTTAGATGCTAACAATGACAGTTTGAATATGGACAACGAGCTACAAGATATAGAAGTCATTGAGCACACATATGAGCCAACTGAAAAGCAGGAGGTATTGCAAAATCCTGTTAAGAAGAGGAAACCAAGAAAAGATACTTTACCAGAATATCATTTGATTCAAAATGATAGTAATATAAATTTCACATCTGATGATCTCAGAAACTTCAGGGATAACTACGTCAATGAAATGGAGCGCTCTATTGCAAGAAGGAGGTTTACCAAGGAGAAAAACCTAGCCATGATGAAAGATAAAATTTTGAGTGAATCTGACTATCTGCCCAACTTTTATGAAGTTTATGGAATTGAACCAACGCCAAGAAGCATTCCAGCTCTACAGAATGAACAAGATAGTGAACATGATGAGAATGAAGATTTTATTGATAAGCTGATCAGAAATTCAAGAGCATCGAGTGAGTCGCTTGAAATTAGAAGAAACTCTTCACACTCAAGAAGAAACTCCAGAGCCAGTTCCACCGGGCTAAATCTACCATTAGATGAAGGCACACCAATGAAACTTAATAACCGTAATAAAGAAGACGAATTATATAATGTTGAATTTTCAGATCCAATTATTGAAGATAGCAGATTAAAAAGATCCTCATCTACTGGTTCAAGCAGTTTTCAAAAATTCCCAACCGTTAATGAAAACGAGTTTTATGACGAGATTGATTTTGGATATGATCTCAATCCACAAGAACTGAGGAGGGAAGAAGAAGAAATACCTATAGTTGAAGAAATAAGTGATATCGAGAAAAAATCAAAAAGACAAACATTAAAATTCTTATACTTCATCCAAGAAAAGATGGATGAAATAGGTACAAATAAATTAAGATTTAATGAGTTATTTAACGATATAGAGACTCAGCTGATTGATAAATCAATTGTCGTAAAGTCTTTTTATGAAATTTTACAGTTAGCTACACTAAGTGAACTTGAAATCAAAAAAGAAAAGAAAGTTAACAGACTGGATTTATTGAAAGCTCACCAATTTGAAATTATTCTATAAAGTGTTACTAGAAACTAATCATTAATTAACAGCTATGAAAGCTATAAAAGAATACAAAATAAAGAATCTCCCGAGGGGATACATTACTATCATTTTTCAATTGTGCTCAGCCCATTCAGCTTCAGCAGCAGAGGCCTCAGCTTGAGCCTCCGCATCATTTTCAGCGGTACCTTCAGCGTCATCACCATTAACGTAAACATCTTCTTGATGTAAAGACAAGGAAGGTTTAACTTGAGCATTGTCCAAAGTCCAGTTAGCTAAAGCATTCTCTGCGTCAATAATGATTTGTTTTGAGGCATCATAACCGTCATAAGCTAATCTTGTTTCACCTGGGGTGACTGGAGAATCGTCCAACAGTTCCAACAAAGCTTTACCATAGCCAGCAATCAGCGCCATCTTCTCAGAGTACTCTCTGAGTGAGTCAAACTGATACTCATAGGCAGCTTTGAATTTTTCTCTTGTGATATTGGATAACTGAGCTTCAGCAACCAGGGATTCAGCTTCTGCACGCACCAGCTCCTGCTCCAATACAGTGATTTTTGGCGATTGAGGGTCTTTATACTTCAAATGAGCAATCTCATCAGTCAATTTACTTTTACGGTCTCTTGATGGCTGGACAGACGCCTCAATGTTTCTGATTGATTTCAAGGTGACACGATGTTGGTCATACTTGTCAATGAACTGGTCCTCCAATTCACCCATTTCGTAAATTAAAACACCCAGTTTGTCAGTGATATCAGAGACATCATCGTCGTTATCCTCACCCCACAGTGACAATTGCTTTGCAACTTCCCTTCTCTCCTCGGCAACTGTTTCCAAGCTTCTCAGCAAGGTCTTTTCAATTTTAACCAGTTGGCTCAGCTTTCTTGATAATTCAGGGCCAAATGCACCAGCCGCATTCTTTTTGAACGAAGCTGTGAGTGAGCCTGAGCCGAAAAATCTGGATCTTGGGGCTTTTGGAGGTGGTGGACTTTGCAACTCTGAAGCTGTAGGTGCTCTGTTGTTTCTCAAGGAATAGGTTCTATGCATCTTTGTTAAATCAAAATATTTTTGGGGTTTTCTAATTTTCAAACACAATTGACTTGGGTTTTATATATAACATAGTTGCGTGTGTTTTGCTATTTTAATAGACCATTTCCGTTATTATTGCTATTTTACTTGAGTGATGGCCCAGCAATGCACCTTGTAATGTTTGCTATGCAATTTCCAAACTTTAATTTCCTAAAACGGAACATTTCCGTTTTCTGCTGCCACAGTGGTTTGGTTTGTCCCCATTTGGAAAGCTTTACTCGTTTCGGACATTTTCCTCTTTCGGCTTTTTTGTATCTGAGTGTTCCTCTTGTTCAGTTTTGAGTTCCAGCTTTCTCTTAGTGCCGGCACTCTGCTCAGCCACGGTGTTGCCACTCATAACGGCATTCTCTTCAACGTAGTTGACATTTTTGATCATTTTAATGAGCTTTTCATAGTCGTCTTTAATGTGATTGTACGCAGTTTGCAGTTTATCATTTCTCACACTGATTTCCAAGTCCAGTAAACCGTCTCTATTTTTCTCAAACAGTCTCTTTTTGATCAGCAGTCTTGCAATCTTTATGTTCTCAAAGTAGAGAAACGACAGCTCAATTATTTTTTTGAACTCGTTGATCTCCAGTTTGAACTTTTTGGAGTTTAGCAAGAACCAATTGTTGTTCAGGAGCTTCAGGTTCTTTGGCAGGTTGTTTAGGAAACCATCCTCAAACAGTCTTTTGAAGTCATTGAGCAGTCTCAGGTTGTCAAACTTCTCGTTTGGGTCCTCAATAGTGACCTCTTCGACCAGCTTGTTATTGTTCAGCCAGTAGTCAAACAGGCAGTTGTACAGGAACTTTCCGTGGTTCTTTTGCTGGTATGGGGGCAGAATCAAGAACTGCGAGATTTTGATTCTAATTTTATGCTTGAGGGACTCGTCAAACTCAGCAGAGTTGTTGAACTTGAGGTACGAGTAAACGGTGGTGAACCCGATGATTTTGTTTGTGGACTCCGAGATGATTAGGTAGAAGTTCCACAGGTTGTCCTGTGTGTTGATGTACGAGCCGGCCTCGATGAAGAGCAGCACAAAGATCTGCAGTCTCTTGAGCAGTTCGACCGAGTTGTGGTTCAGGCCATTGTTGAAGCTGGTTTTCACAATCTTGAACGACTCGTTCTTCACTTTGTACCTGTTGATCACCTCCATGGAGTTGAAGTGCTCGATTGCGGTATCTCTGGCCCTGCTGACGGACTTATTGAAGCGCTCCTCGTCGTTAACAATAGTGGAGTTAGGCAAGTACTCTTTCAGTTTGTCGATTATCTCCTTGTCCAGGTCCTTATTTGGCAGAGACTCCTTCGCGTGCACCAGCAGCAGCGTCAGAAAGGACACTGAGTCGAATCTCAGCTCTATTTGGAGGCCCCTGAAGCCGAAAATCTGCTCAGAGTCGCCAAAAATTGGGTATGTGAATGTGGGATGGAACGACGCGACGCCGTAGTCGTCCACTATCGACAGCTTGAGCACGTCGTTCGAGGAAACTGTCCAGTCTTCTGGCTTGTACGAGGTCATCGGGGGGCAGTTCAGTGTGGTTCAGCTGGGATTCAGTGGGTTTCAGGTTCACCTGGTTTTGCAGTTAATTTTTTTCCTCGTTTCGCGACACGGCCGGATTAGGCAAGTTTCCTGTTTGGGGAGAATGTGGTGGGCGCGTGCTGAGAGCCCGCCTGGGGCCCCAACAGCCCTGGGACTCAGGTGTCGCAGCTTGCTGATTCAGGACGCTCCCTGGGACTCAGGTGCCACTCAGGTGCCACCCAGCTTGCTGATCCAGGAAGGGTCCCAGTAGGTCTTGCGGCCGTGGAACACGTCCAGCCACAGGTACCCCTTGGAAAGCATGCTGTCGAGCATTTCCACGGACTTGAGCCTGCTCCAGTGGTAGTTATCGCTGAGAATGGAGGCGTTGATGAACCCGAGCTGGCTGACAATCTCCAGGATGAGCCGCTCGTCGTTGGAAATGCTCAGGTTGAAGATCTTGAGGTAGCTTTTCCCAGAAATGTCGATGAGCTTCAGATCGGTGTTGAGCACAGACAGCGAATTGACCGAGGTTTCGATGTCCTTGAAGGTGATGTTGAGGCCCAGGTTGTTGTTGAAGTGGGCCAGCACGTTGTCGATCGACAGCAGGCCCCCGTTGATGAACTTGGTGGAGTTGCTGAACTCGATGATCCTCATCGACAGCTCGTGGTAGAAGTCCTTGATCTTGCTGGAGTCCCTGTTGTAGATGGTGAGCGGGTCGATGCCGATCTGCTTGCAGATGCCCACGAACTGGCTTCTGAGCTCGTCGTTGGAGATCAGCTCGTCGTTGTGCTGCTTGATGAACCGCAGCAGAATCGATTTGAACTGCGTCAGCTGCGTGCTCAGCTCCTGTGTTTTCTGCTGGTACAGCGAGTCCCCCAGCTCGCTGTACTGCCGGATCTTGTCGTTGTCAAACCGCGACAGCCCCAGTTTCTTCATCCTCGTGTTCCTGTATTGTTTTACTGATTTTCCTTAGTTAAGCACACTTAATGTTCCGACTCCCACGCTCCGTCTGTAGCTGGGCTGTCTAAGTGCTTTCTGGTAGTCACGTAGCAGGGCTGTTTGTAAGTGCTGGTGCATAGAGAGCTGTCGCCTCTACCAAGTGCTTAGCCTGCTATAAAGGGCTGTGGTATTATAACACAGAGCTAAGCTATCTACATAGGTAAGTATTAGTCTGGTTAATTGCTACAAAGTTAATCCAGTGAACCCGTGGTAGCAGTAAGTAGCCTGCTATTCACACAGTACGCTGTAGTTTATGCTTAGACCCCATAATGAAGTATTCTCACTACTAACACAGTACGCAGCTAATCCTAGCAGCACAGTAATCAGCTGATCTCAGTATTCCCACAGTGAGCAGATCACAGTTGTGGAAAGAGCTCTGGACAGCCACTTAGTTCATATGATTGGCAGTTACAATACCAGTGAGCCTGAAAAGTGAGCACCAACACAGCCAGACTAAACAGTCAGCACAGCCAGCCAGTATAGTTGCCATATTTAGTCCAGTAACCACAGCTAATTACTCTAACCACATGGCTTAAGCAGACAACCATTAACTTAGTTGAGCAGGCAGTATAGTTTGGTAATGTAGTTTACACTTTACACACCCAGGCAGATAACTAGGGGTTTCTACTAGTAAGCAGCTATTTACTGCTTCATTAAAGCAACTAGCCCAGTAACTCACAAACAAAACCATTCAGTATACACCAAGTAATTGCTTCCAGTGACGGCCACCAGTCAAATGGTCAAGCCAGTGCTCACACAGAGCTTGTTTAGCAGCAAGAAGAAACTCACAGTTGAGCAGCTACTTCAAATCATTTACAGATGTGTTTACTGCTAGGCAGCTACTATCTGCTAGCTCTAGACGGTTACAGTAGATAGTTGAGATAATTGAATGTAGAGACTTAGTACTTGATTTACAGAGCTCACATAGTTTGCAGTTAGTACAGCAGCCAGGAAGCTGGGACAATATTAAGTCACTCACTTACTGCACTGCTATAACTAGTTATTTACAGCAAAGTTAATAATTGTTGTTCTACTAAGCAGGACACTGTCAGCAGTAGAGCTGATACCATAAAAGACATTGTAGCTGCGTTCCACAGGCTCAACAGCTGGTGAGTAGAGCCTACAAGTTGATCAAATGTCACAGCACACATGGTGAGGCAACAAACTGTGGGTAGAACATAGTCAGAATAGAATTAACTTAGATAAAACCAGCTACTACTTTAAGTGCCACACATAGCGGTCTGGAAGCAATATCAGGCTATTTACATAGCTAGTAATCTACAGTAACTGGTCAAGCATAAACCTGTAGTACAAACCGTAGTTTGGTTAGTTGTTTATATACCTAGTCAGAGAGTTTTACATGATAAGTAGCTGGGGTATATCTACCGAAGCTACCAGTCAATTCTCACGCAGCTCTGAGCACCTACACAGTTGCAGCGTAGATAGCGTAATACAAGGTTAATGCAACTGCCATTTCCGTCACCCACTCACTGGCTCAAATGATTAAGGCAACTTGATAGAACCATATAAAGTGAGGTGGAAACATAGCTGGACTAAAGTCCATTACAGAAAACACACAGTGTAGATAGCAGTGAACATTCTAACTGGCTTATCTAGTCAGCCACTACATAGGTGTTGTCGGGTAGTGGACCTACAGCCAGGAGATTAGCAGTGAGATGGTAGGAGATTAGCAGTGAGATGGTAGGAGATTAGCAGTGAGATGGTAGGAGATTAGCAGTGAGATGGTAGGAGATTAGCAGTGAGATGGTAGGAGATTAGCAGTGAGATGGTAGGAGATGGTAGATGGTACACAGAGCTAGTACAAAGTTGATACCGAGTTGTGGGCGGAGCAGATAGGAGATTGGTCTACAAGCAAGCAATTAATAATTAGTAATTAAATAATACATACCTAGCAGACAACGCACTTGTCGTTGCTGCCGTAGAGGGAGCTCATCATGTCCTGGTTTGCCTCCTTCTCGTTCTGGCGCTGCTTCTTCTTCACCTCTTTCGGGAAGTTTGCCTTCATGTATTGCATGAGACTCTCGTCTATGGTACAGGCCTGGAGGACGACAGGAGCACGGCACATGGGACACTTGTTTTCGTTTCTGCGTTGGAGGTTGATGAGGCAGCGGATGCAAAAGAAGTGGCCGCATTCGAGGGTGACGGGCTTGTACGCGATGGTGAAGCATATGGCGCACAGGTAGTCGTCGAGCTGGGGCACGATTTTGATGAGGTCTGTGGACACAATTGTCTCTATGGAGAAGTTGGATATCTGGGACACGCTTTCCGGAGCTATGAGCCTGTTGAAGTTGGTGGAGGACTCGATGAGGGTGTTCTTATCGAACTTTTTGATAATCTTTTTGAGAGCAATGAGGTTGAGGTTCTGGAACACTTTGAGTCTGATGATCTCGATGTTGAGCTTGACAAACTGGTTGAGCAGCAGGGTGTTGCGCTTTGTGTGGCGGGACTGCTTGAGCAGGGCCGAGTCGTGGATGCTGCGGACAAATTTGTTGAGGTTTGCGAGGGTGAAGTTGCGGTCGAGGCCCAGTTTGAACTCGACGTACCGGTTGAAGATCTCACGCCACAGGTACATGTCGCTGACGTTCTTGTTGTTTGTTGTGAGCTGCTTGATGAGGGAGGCCATTTCGGCGATGTTGTGGGAGACGACGCGGGTCTGGTGCTCGCTGAAGGCCACGAATCGGAGATACTGAGCGTACAGGTGCTGGAAGAAGCGTGCGTCTGCCTGGAGTGCCAGCTGCTGGGCGTTCAGCGCTGCAGCTTCTTTCTGGAGTGTGAGCTGGGCGGACATTTCTTCTGGCCCCGCCTGGACTGTGGTGGTTGGCCCCGCCTGGAGTGTGGTCTGGGCGGACTCTCTGCCTGTGTCCTCCTGGAGTGCCCCCGCCTGGAGTGTGGTGGTCTGGGCGGACTCTCTGCCTGTGTCCTCCTGGAGTGCCCCCGCCTGGACTGTGGTGGTCTGGGCGGACTCTCTGCCTGTGTCCTCCTGGAGTGCCCCCGCCTGGAGTGTGGTGGTCTGGGCGGACACAGAGGAAGAGTCCGCCTGGGGAGTGGGAAGCGCCCGCAACCGGGGCCTAATGAGCACTTCGTCAGGCACGGCGCTTGCCTCGACCCCCCCTGGCACCACTGTGTCAAACTCGTAGTAGTAGCGGCACCCCTCCGGGCCCAGCTGGTGCGCCCGCAGCTCCCTCACCACCGCATTCAGCTCCTTCTTCAGCTGCTTATAGTTGATGCACGAGTTGGCAATCCAGTCCTGGGGAATCTCGTCCTCGGCCAGCGTCTTCTCAAACGTCTTGCCAAACTTCATGGTGTCGTACGCTAAGCCTCAGCCTGACGGTATACCAAAGGGCTCGTTGAGCTGTGGGAACAAATTGTGCTGGGAGTTTAATTAACCAAAACGTTTTCTGCAATTAATTTGTACAGCTAGCAGCGGCGTAAGGTGCAGCAGGATGTCCAAGGAGGAGAGATA
This sequence comes from [Candida] sp., assembly GCA_030570575.1. Taxonomy (NCBI): domain Eukaryota; kingdom Fungi; phylum Ascomycota; class Saccharomycetes; order Saccharomycetales; species [Candida] sp. Next base: position 29,938 of record JAJLVZ010000007.1, on the reverse strand, counting down.
CGACCGGCAGCTTCGTCTGTGGGCTGCGAGTGGGCAGCGGAGCATTGAGAACGGGTGGGTGCTGGTGGTGGTGCCTGGGGTGAGCTCTGTGGAGCTGCTCAAGAACATTGTGCTGCCTGGGGTGGGCGGCTTCTGCGTGGTGGACCTGCTGGGGGCGACGGTGCGCGAGGAGGACGTGGCGGACGGGTTCTTCTATGACCTGGCGGACGTGGGCAGGCCCAGGGGGGAGGTGCTGGTGCAGCGGCTGCGGGAGCTGAACCCGGACGTGCGCGGCGAGCTGGAGCTCGTGCGCTCGGTGGAGGAGTTCTGGGAGCGCAGTGAGCGCAGTGAGCGGAGCGAACTTAGCGAGCACAGCGAGCGTGCTGGGGGAACCAGTGGGCCTGGAGAATTAAGCAGTGGGCCTGGAGAATTAAGCAGTGGGCCTGGGGGAACCAGTGGGCCTGGGGGAAGCAGTGGGCCTGGGGGAAGCAGTGGGCCTGGGGGAACCAGTGGGCCTGAAGAGCGGTGCGGTCTCAGTAGGTACCAGCTGGTGGTGATGCAGCACTGCCACAAGCCAATGGTGCGCCGGCTGTTCGAGCTGAACATCCCCGTGATCATCGTCAACTCAGTGGGCTTCTTTGGCGTGCTGCGCATCTTCAAAAAGCACATCGAGCTCTACGACACGCACCCCAACTCGCTCGTGGACCTGCGCGTCTTCACCCCATGGCGCGAGCTGCGCCAGTACTGCGACTCGATCCACCTCGACCAGCTGTCCGAGGCCGAGCTCAGCGCCGTCCCGTACCTGGTGCTCCAGCTCAAGAACATCGACGCCTGGAAGCGTGCCCACGGCGGCCGTATCCCACAAACCTACAACGAAAAAGTGCACTTCAAAGAGTCCTTCAAGTCCCTCAGCAGGTTCGGGTCCATGGGGCTCGTCAACTTCGACGAGGCAGTCACAAACTCCAACTACCTGTTCAACGCCAACAACTACACCGTGCCCAGCAACGTCCAGGACCTGTTCAGACGCCTGGACGACAACACAGCGGGCAACACCCAGTTCTGGCTGCTGGTTCGAGCCCTCAAGAAGTTTGTTGATACCGACGAGTTCCACCTGCTGCCTATATCCGGCGAGCTCCCAGACATGGACTCGGACTCGGCCAGCTACCTCAGGCTGCTGCAGATCTACAGGGACAAGTTTCACACAGACCTTGTGAGGTTTAAGCAGATTTTGGGCGACATTCTCGAAACCCACAGCCACCCGCTCGAGACGGCCATCGACGACGAAACCATCACCAGGTTCCTCAAGAACTGCAAGCACCTGCACTACTCCAGCATGGAGCTGAATCTCGGCATCGACAGGTTGAAGAAGCTCGTCAACAGAGAAGTCAACATGAACTCGCTGCTGTTGATGAATTTCGCCCTGTTGGACGAGATGCAAACCACCGACGAGCACGTGCTGCTCAAGCATGGCAACGAGATTGTGGATCCCACGGCCGTCGAGCTCAACAAGAAGATTGTCAAGGAAATGGCTAGAAACGGCTTCAGAGAAATCAATACGACTGCGTCTGTGATGGGTGGCATTGCGGGCCAGGAGGCATTGAAACTGCTGACCAACCAGTACATCCCACTCGAGAACGCGCTGGTGTTCGATGGCCTGCGCAGCACCACAGAGAGGTGGAAAATTTAACATTTTCCTGAGCATCCCCATACCCTGTGAAATTGGTATATATAGGTTGATGATGAGTATCAAAAGCATCAAATATAATCTGCAAAGCCGTTCACCAGTCAACCTCTTATTCAATTAATCTGAGCTACAAGTAGATGGTATTTACTCAGAATTTGTAATACTGAAAAGCTATACGGATAGAGTATCACCTTAGATATATCATTTCATACTCATACAATTGGAGACATCAATATGTTACAAATAGTGAATGGGTAAAAAGCTCTACAAATCTATATAATTTGCAATACACCTTAGCATAGTATATTGATATTTGTCGGAGGACTTGTAGATGATGTTACAGATTGTACACAGTCCTCATATCATCAGTTGTCTATTTACAGATAGAAAGGAGCTATCTCATCAGCACATGATGTAAAAGCCCTAAAAGTGTTCTAGATACCTTTCCATTCTGGTATTCCTTTCATTGTAGATCACTAGTTGATGTGTAACTAGTTGGCGTGTAACTAGTTAGTGCTACAAATAGTAAATAGGTAAAAGGCTTTGCAATTATCAAGTAGACCATGTACACTCTCGTATTTCTGTTACTGAGATGATACCACAGATATGTAAAGAGCGAGTATTAAAAATAAAACAGTCTAAGATATTTATAGGTTTAGTAAGAAACCAGGTGTATCTGTGATAAGTACAGGGTGTACATCTATGTGAATGGGAAGAGAGAGTTGCAACACCGTATATCATCCTCAAATCAGAGAAAACAAGTAGACAATGGTACCAGCACAGACAGTAAGTAAAGCTCTACAAGTATCAAGCATAACGATTCAATACAGCTTTCTATCATATCAATCAGAAGACACCAGTAAATGACCAAAGGCTCTATAAGTAACTACATCTAAGGTGTCACACTTTCACAGGTTGTAATATCAGGTAAACTGGCTAGACTAAGCGTTAAGAATAAACTCAATTGCAGCTTTGTACCCGTACACAGGTCCCAGGCCACAGATAGTAGCCACAGCCTTGTCGGAAAGGTAGCTGTGGTGTCTGAACTGCTCTCTGGCGTGGACATTGGTAATGTGAACTTCGATGAAGGGGATTGCCACGCCCAGCAACGCATCTCTCAGGGCAACCGAGGTGTGCGTGTAAGCGCCGGCATTGATCACAATGTACCCGACGCCCTCATCACGGGCTTGGTGGATTCTGTCGATCAGCGCACCTTCTGAATTGCTCTGGAACGCTTCAATCGACGACTTGGGGTCCGCCTTGGCCACAGTCTGCGCGCAGTTGGCTTCCACCTCCTTCAGCGTCATTGTCCCATACTTCTCTGGCTCCCTGGTGCCCAGCAGGTTCAGGTTTGGCCCGTGGATAAGCAGAATCTTCATTGTTGTGCAGTGGGCGGTCCCCAGCAGGAAGCTTCAGGCATTTCAGGTAGCGCTGAGTCAGCAGAACAGTCATCAATGACTAAGCTAAATCTGATGAGTCAGCAAATGACATAGGCAATGACTAAGCTGGTTATTACTGACTCAGCGCTGACTCAGCAGATCCAGCTAAAACCCAAAATTATTTGTTTATTTGTTTACTCAGTTTATACCACATTGTACCGCTGCAGCCTGTTATTTGAGAGCAGCACTCCACGATGGATCCGTACAACCTGCTCCAGGACCAGCTGGCAACACTGTCCAATCAATTGAGCAGCCAGCTCGCCAAGTTCAGCGACGATATCGCCACACTGAGCAAGAGAATAGAGTCTTTAGAGTCAGCAACAGCCTCGCAGCTGGGTGAGTTGGACAAAAAGCTGTCGCTTGTGCCTAAGGTGTACGCCAACCAGATAGCCTCGTTTGAGTGCCAGCTTGTGAATTTGCAGAACGCGCACAAATCAGTCTCATCTCTGCTGCCAAAAGACCCAGAGCCTTATCTGATGCAACAGCAGCTACAGAAGGCCAATGCGGGTCCCAATCCCAACGGCAACGCCAATTCGGGTCCCAGTCAGGCGCAGAACCCCAACCAGCACTTCAACTCGGCCATGCAGCAGCTGCACCACCACCACCAGCTGGCTTCGCCTGCAAACCAGGCTGCCCAAGTCCAGCCCCAACCACAGATACAGCCTCAGCAGCAGATACAGCCCCAGCAGCAAGTCCAGCAGCAGCAGCAGCAACAACAACAACAACAGCAGCAGCAGCAGCAGCAGGACCAAGCAGCTCAGCAGCACATCAACTCCTCCAACAGAGTCAATTCCCCTTCCAGCATCCTTTCCAGCAGCAGAATCAACTCCTCCAACAGGGTCAACGCGAGCTCTGTCAACCAGCTCATAAGACAGCAGTCCCAGCAGTCCCAGCAGCAGCCACAGGCCCAGAGAAGACCAGGCTCAGGCCCCGCAAGAAACAACTTTGTCAACTCCAACATCGTCTCGCTGGACCACGACCCCATCCCACTACCGGGAGTCACGCCTGAGGACATAGTGGACGACCACAACGCGCCTAACCTGCTGCAGGACTCCACAGGCCTCTCGTTCAGAAGACTTAACCCTGCGCCAAACTGTGTCCAGGACGTATTGGAAGAGTACTACTACGGCTACCAGGGCCAGCCATCGCTCAAGTACCTCGAGCAGCACCACAAGAAATGGCGAAAGGGCAACAAGAACCTGTCCAAAACCTTCAGCAGACGGTACAGGGTGGTCACGGCGGTGGAGATCGGCATAGCCCTTTACGCGCCAGAGTTCGGTGGTAACGAAAGCCTGGCCAAGGAACGTGTTATCAATGAGCTGGAGAGCCTCAGAACAAAAGAAGGCGGAGGCAAGGAGACTATGTACTGGCTATTTCACCATATTCCCGACCACCTGAAGAAGAAGCGTTGATTACTCTCTTTGGGTTACTATTTTCCTATTGTTATTCTTGTGTTAGTTGTATTGTATTCCTATTAAATATTGTTCTACTGAGCACTGTAGCTTGCACCTGAGCTTGGGCTATGCAAATCAGTTAATCAGCAGCTGGAATTCGTCATTGATGAACAGTTTTGGGTTCTTAATTAGCACCACGCCATCCTTCTGTTCAAAGTTCAGCGCCTCACCATCAACGGTCACACTGCTGACTCTCTTACTTTCATAACCAGTTATCAAAAGCTTCTCAAATCTGTTGTTGAACCCGCTGTAAGATCCACTCACAACTTTTGATGAGAGTGAGTTGTTCTTGAACTCGAAGCTCAAGTACACATAGTCATTTGTATTCTTGTAGTTGAAAGTTTCACCATCGTCAACGTACAGCGAACCGGCTGCTTCCTCATTAGCATCTAATGCGACGACCAATGTGTATGGATCGTATTTCATCAGTTTAGTGGATCTTCTGTATCTATCCTTTCTTGGTATAATGGCACCACCTTTGATAAATACTGGAATAGTTTCAATGTTGGTTTCAAGCTCAATAGTGTTGTTTTGTATCTCCTGTTTTGTTAAATCAAAATAATCGTAGTAGATCTCATTTGGTGCGCCTGGTGTCAAGACCCTGATAGACTCAGCATTTTCATCAGTAACTGGTTTAACTAGCAACCCATCAATGAAAAACTGATCTTCAATCTCAAATAGCTCTTCATTATTTGGATTCTCATAAAACATTGGCTTGATGATTAGATCACCACTCAGATTTGATTCATAGAATTTTGTGTAAAACACTGGCAGCAACGAGTACCTTAGATTAACCGCAGACTTGATGTATGAAGTATAAGGCTCGCCCAATAACCAAGGCTCTCTTCTCTTGGAGTCGATATGGGCATGTGCTCTGAAGAATGGATACCAAATACCAGTTTGGTACCATCTAACCAACAGCTCATTTGATGGATCTCCAAAGAATCCCCCAACATCGGAGCCACTGAATGGCATATTGACAATTTGTGAAGTTAACAACATTGGTAAAGATAATTTCAAGTATTCCCATTTGGACATGTTGTCACCACTCCACATTGCAGTTGATCTCTGTGAACCTGAGAAGTAAGCTCTTGTTAGTATGAATGGACGTTTGTTCCCATTGTATCTTTGCATTAGAGCATCGTAGGTCGCCTGGTGGAACGTTAATCCATAGATATTATGGTTTGATCTAATTTCATAACCGTTCCAAGTGACTAAATCCTTTGGAGATGTTGTCTCCGGTCCATTAAACACCGAGGGCTCATTCATATCATTCCAGATGTGTAGGTTGGTTGCATCACCTGAGAATTCAGTATTGTTTGCAAAAAACGCACTCCATAAAGCTTCAGCGTCAGGGTTAAAAGTATCAATCCAGACAGATTCACCGGGCCAGCAATGACCATGAAACGAGTTTAGTTTGCAGTCCTTAATTGAAAGCCCCTTTGACTCAACTAGATTACTGATAGAATAACCAGTTTTCAAGTGTGGATCAATTATGGTGATTAAATTTCTTGCAGTTCTATCTAGCTTTTTCATCATCAAATCAGGATCTGGGAACAGACTATGTTTCCAAGTAAAATATTTCTTTTCGTCTGTATATTCGATATCCAACCAAATTGAGTCATATGGGATTTGGTATTTATCCATATTGGAGTTGATTGAAAGGACATCGTCTTCATCATTATAGTTCCATCTACATTGATGATAACCCAATGAGAATAGGGAAGGCAGCTGGACATTGCCTGTGAAATGCGAGTATGTTTTAGTGATTTGTGTTGGGGTTTCATCAAACATCAGCACAATATCCAAGACACCGTTCTCTGAGAACCAGTGAGTTTTGATATCCCCACCGGTCTTGTGTATATCAACATAGGTATCTGCGCCGTTAATCCAGAAGATACCTGCGGACATGCCTGGCTTGTGAGCCACCATGAAAGGAATGGAACCGTACATTGGCAGCAAGCTGTCGACTTCGTATTCAAAGATGTCCACGTTGTACAATCTGTACGGATCTGTTGTCTGCGTATCTTTCAAAGACAGCGAGTTTGAGTGCTCTGGGATACCGTAGCAAGATTTGAACCCCATAAGAGAGACGTCGATTCCTATGGACTCAGGGCCAAAGGGAATGGAGTCGTCTTTGGAGTCTTTAAAGTCATCTTTGAAAGAGTTAAAATCCGACTCGAGATCCTTCAGCAGGTTCTGCTCCTTCTGGTCTGGTGTTCTCAGGTGCTCGATGTTGAGCAGGTTTCTGTCGTTGAGAACAATCTGCGGAGTGCCGTTGAGCAGCACAGAGATTTTGAACGGGTTCAGCTGGAACTCGACGGTGTACTTTTGGTAGCTAACCTGAATCAGATTGTCTGATTTGTCCAAGCTGGCACCCTGCAAGCTAGCGAGGTTCTCCCCAACCAGCGCGTACTTTTCAGCATCCTTGAACCGCTGCCAATTGAGGTTCTTCAGGCTGCTTGCGTGCTTCTTAGCAAACTCAGTACGGTCCTCGTCAATTTTTATTCTCACAGCGTTCCTCTCAAGGAAATGGATCTCAAATGGCAGCCTGACAGGCGCCAGCCCGTTCCCCAGGTGCTTGTAGATGTTGCCAACCACGGTGGAGTTGGCCTCAATGAGCTGGACTGAGTCCTCACTGATCCTGTAGGGTGAATCGAAACCCCCAGCCAAGTCCGCTATTTTGCCGGCGTAAAACCGATTCCGCGCACAGAACCCGTTCTCACTGCACTTCTTAAACAGGTACTCCTTTACCGCCCACGATTGAGTCACCAGCACGGCCAGAAATATCAGAAATCTGCCTAAAAACATGTTTGTTGGTTTGTTTACAAATGGCAAAAAAAGATAAATTTGGGTTTTTATACTTTATACAGAATTACTTCTTCTTTTTGCCAAAAAAGCTGGCGATTGAGGATTGTTTCTGAGCTGGTTTGGCTGCGCCTGAGGCTGCTTTGTGTTTCTTAACCACTTTGGTGTCGGGAGTGTCGGATTTCGCATGGGATTTCGCGGGTTTGGGCTTCTCGATCGTGGTGATGAGGTAGCCGTCCTCGTCGTACACCTTTTTGGCTTGCTGTGGAGCCTTTGGAGGGCTGCTAGGCGCTACCGTAGGCTCTGGGACGGGATCTGGGGCAGGCTGGGACTTGCCAGCCCCGCTGGACTGGCTGAAACTGTCGTTAAATATATCTTCAAGCTCTTTTCTATCTTCTTTCTGTGCTGGCTGAGGCGTAGGCTCGCCTTCGTCCTCGTCCAGGTCATCGAAAATGCTCTCGAGGGCCTTCTGCTTGCTGGACTTGGCGCCAGGCGCCTGCTGTGTAGGTTTGGCAGCACTAATAGCACTGGTTTTGGCGCTAGTGGCACTGGTTTTGACACTGGTCGTGCCAGGAGGACTGGCGTGGCGCACTTCGGGGCCCCCTACCAGCCCGTAAAGGTCCAAGGTCTCGCTGGTCAGCGGGTACTGCTGCAGCTCAGTCAAAACATCAGGCAAAAACGTATTTATGTCCAGGTCGTTCGAAAGCGCGTACAAAGTAACCGACTCAACGTGCTCAAACTGCTGCTTGTCCTGTTCCACATGGGTGGTGATTTTGACGGTGTGCACGCCGTCTTTGACCCCAATAATCACGTAGTGGGCTGTTAGTTTGGGATGCTTGAGATGAAACGCGTCCATTAGCTCAACAGCCCTTGCCGAGTGCACGCCCAGCTCCCTGCTCAGCAGCTTGCTCGTGAACTGCCTGTTGTCAGTGAGTATCTTGTTCAGAACTTCGCACTCAGTCATCCAGGCTCGTGTGGTGCTGCTAAAGCGTGTACTGCAAAAATTGAAATATTCGTTTATAATTTGATAATTACATTGATGGTACGCACCAGGTGAGCTGTCAGAAGAACCATCCGGGGAAAACTGTCAGTAGAACCTGGTCAAGCACCTCACACTCGTGATCCTAACTCATGTGTGCTACCAGACCGTTCAATACATTTATCTTACTTATTATATACACGCAAGGTACAGCCTGCTGGAACCCCAGACTGGGCTGCAGACATCCAGGCAGCGCCAGGGAGGTGAAGCTACTCCGCGTGGCGGCGTGGCTTGAAAACCGCATTCTTTGGCAGCTTTCTGTGCTGCTCGGTGGCCTTGAACACATGAATGGAAGGGAAATTCGTCTTGAGACTCTCTTTCGCGGACTCGCTGCTGAAGCACTCCACCTTGAGTCTGTCCACGAGCTTCTGGAACTCCTTTTTGCCGCCCGGCTTGAACTTGAGAACTTCGTCCACCTTCTTCTGCGTGATTGGGTCTATCTGCAGCCCCTGCAGCTGCAGTCTGGCAACCGTCTTGGCCAGGTACCAGTACTTGAACTCTCTTTTGCCGTCCACGAGCTCGATGATGCTTCTAGGAGCACTGTCTGAGATACGTGGCTCCAGGTTGATCACTCTGGTGAAGGACCCGTTTCTGTTCTGGTAGCGCTGTCTCAGGTCGTTGAACAGCTTAGGAAGCACAGCCTCCGGCTCAGACACCTTCTTGGTGGCCTTCGCATACGCCCTCTTGATGTCTGGTGCCTTGGAAATCGAGATTAGTTTATCTGCGCTCATCTTCATCGCTCTCGCCTTGGCCTGTGTGGTCACAATCGACTCGTACTTGATGAGCGCGCTCATCAGGTTCTTCATCATGTTCTTGGCCCTGTTTGGGTCCCCCAGGTCTCTTTTCATCATCTTGAAACGCCCTGTTTCCACTGTTTTACTGTGCAAAGTGAAAAATTTCGAAAAAAAAAATGATTTTTTTTCATTTTGCGGGAAAAGGAAGAAAAAGTTATCAAAATTAGCTAAACAAAACATAGCAAGAGAAATGAGCAGAATCCAGGCACTTTTAGGAGGTGTGCTAGCAGCCACTGCCGCTATCTACTACAACTCGGACGATTTCCGCCACTCGTCGGACTTTGTTGCGAAAACTGTGCGCGAAACCGAGCAGCTCATTGATAATCAGCTGCCAGCATCCTTAGAGCCAAAACAGACCCCTAGAAGCCTCGAGATCACGTACAGACCAAGCATAAGGGAGACAATTGCCGACCTGTGGGACGAGCAGGTGCTGAAGCTGGCCTCAGCGGCCTACAGCTTGGATTTGACCAAGGAGTCCAGCCAACTGATCCAGTCACTGCAGAACAAGATCAGTGAATTGAGTAAATAAGCACTTAAAACAAGTAGATAAGTAATAAACCACCATACAGATAAAGTACCGTATATGCACAAGTAGATAAGCAATAAATTACCATATATTGAGGAGAAGTAGATGAGCAAGTAAATGCGCGACCATACATTTAGCAGTATATCGAAAGCCTGTGAAGGGGCACCAGCTACGTGAATAGCAGACGACAGCCGGGTCCCAGGAGGCATGTGCCAGGTTAAGAGTAGACGACAACCAGGCAAGCGAGTTGAGCTACAGAATCACAGGAAGCTCAACATTGAGTTGTTTAGTAGTCGTTCGTAAGTCACATAAGTAGCTAAAAGTAGGCCAATAACTATATCGATTAGCCACCCCAAGGTAACACTTAGCAAAGACTCTTCACAGTTTTCGCTGCGCTTAAAAACTAAATCCAGCAGAGTATACTGGATAGCCACCCGTAATAACGAACAAGAACCGATAACGAAGTAGCCAAAAAATCAAGCGCCCTTGTAGCAAAATAACCTATAACCAGTAACCGAACAATAGCGACTACGTCTTCTTCTTGTCAGAGTTGAACTCCGGCTTCTTGTGGCCCTTGATCATCCTCACCAACACGAGCCTCACAATGGGCGACACTAGGGCCAATAAAAAGCCCAGAATGGCCTGGGGAAGTGTGAACACCAGAGGCCCAATTCCCGGCATCAGCGAGTGCAGCACCCAGCCAATGAAGTCCGTGCTCACAGTGTCGTACCCATAGTCCAGCATCCCAAGCACGATGTCGCAGCACTTCTCAACCGGAATAGGGTCGGAAGGCCCCTCAATGAGTTTCGTGATTGAAGGTTTGGTGAGTTCCTCCTCCTCGAATCCCTCACTAGCAAAGTTCCCAGGGAACACACACGACACCCTAATGTCGTGCGCACTTGCTTCGAGCCTGAGCGAGTCTGCCAGATTACGGATGGCCCCTTTCAATGGCGAGTACTGCAGGTACCCTGGCACCGGAAAGTCAGCCAGCACCGACGAGAAAAACACAATGTGTCGGCCCTTCGCCTGGGTTCTCACCATCTTCTTGTACGCAGCATGTGCCAGGTACACAGCAGTGTTGTAGTTCACCCTGATCCCATTCTCCAGTTCGTCTCCAGTGAGCTCCTCAAACATCTTGGGAGTTGACGCACCCGCACAGCAGATCACCACCTCAGGCTCTATTCCTTCCAGCACTCTTTCACAGCCACTGTACACACTGATATCGTCAGCCACGTACCGCACCACCTGCTCGTCGTTCTGTCTAAGCTTCTCCAGCTCCTCCACTGCCTTAACCAGCTTCTTCTCAGTACGCGCAACAATCACCACGTTTCCACCAGATTTGACGATTCGCTTGCTGATTTCCAGCCCCAGCCCCTGCGAGCCCCCAGAGACAATACAATTCTTGCCCTTTGTGTCAAAATGGCCGTTCAAACCCAGCATTTTCCCTCCTTTCCCACAAGAATTCACCTGTTCACGCTAAACCAAACAGTGTTTAGCGAGGCAGAAAAATATTTAGCCGGGAATTTTTTTTCTCAATCAAATTTAGTGGCAAAAGCAGTGGCAAAGATGAGCTCGTTCCAATATAATGGGGAAACCATCAGCAAGGACCAGTGTTTCTACTGCTTTGAAACACAGTTCAGCGTGAATGGAGTTTACATATCAACTAAAGCCAGAAAAGCCTTCTGCTTACAGCATTTAATTGAATTTCACTTACCAAACCACCAAGACGACTTGATCTACCTGAATCTGAAGAAGACACCCAAACCAGTGACCGAGAAGAAGGAGAAGATGATCAAGCTGGAAATCAAGCAGCAAGACGAGTCGGAACTGTTTGATATAAACTACAAACTAGTCCAGATAGATCCAAGTTCACATGAGATTATGGAGTTGGAAATCGACCAGCAGACCGAAGAACAGATCAAGCAGCTGATCAATGCCAATTCACAGGACACTAAGCAGGAAATTCAAGCATGGCAGCAAGAGATTTTACCGTGCGAACATACGATTGAGTTTGTTCAAACTCCAATAGATAATCTGGACTTGACCCAGTGTGGGTTCGCGGGCTGTGGGCTGACAGAGAACCTATGGATTTGCTTGACGTGTGGGAAACTGGGTTGTGGGAGGGAGCAATTTGGGGGAGTCAAGGGGAACTCGCATGCCTTGAACCATTTCAATACCTCAAACCATCCAATTGCCGTTAAACTAGGGTCCTTATCTAAAGATGTCACCGACGTGTACTGCTATAAATGCAACGATGAGATTTCATTACCAAATATTGAGAGTTTGCTACAGACTTTTGGCATCAATCTGAACAATTTCACCAAAACTGAGAAGAATCTAATTGAGTTGCAGATCGAGCAAAATGTTAACTGGGAGTTCAACTTAGAGTCCGACTCAGGCGAGAAGCTACCAAGCTTGTGGGGAGCTGAGTTTACAGGGCTGAAAAACTTGGGAAACTCCTGCTATATTTCATCAGTTTTACAAGCTTTGTTTTCAATCGATTCATTTAGAGAGAGATTTCCATATGATCACTTCAAAAAGTTCATCAAAGACGAAGAGAGGAACAATTTGGAGTTTGAGCTGATAAAGGTCAATAATGGTCTAAATTCAGGGAAATTCTCACAACAAACAGGAAACGAGCAGTACCAGACCGGTATCCAGCTAAATTCGTTCAAATCAACCATAGGAAAATCAAACCAGGAGTTCAACTCCATGAAACAGCAAGATGCGTTTGAATTTCTTAGCTATCTACTGGACCAGATTGATAACAAAGTGGATAAACATTTAAACAATATTTTCAAGTTTATCCTAGTTGAGAAATTGAATTTGGCGAACGATAAAATTAAACTAAAAACTGAGATCAGCGAGAACGTCACACTGCAGTTAGACTTCGAAGTTGACCTCTTGGATGCAGAAGGGAAGAAGATCTATAAAAGAGAAAACTTCACAGATCTACTCAAGAAATACTTATCACCAGAAGAGATTGAGTTTAATGGCGAAATGATTACAAAGACACCGTTTTTCAAAACTTTCCCACAGTATCTGATAACTTCTGTGCAGAGAATTCAACTGGAAAACTGGATTCCTATCAAAACTGATGTGCCAATAAACATACCAGAAACTTTTGATCTCAAAGACTATCAAGACGAACAGATTGTCAAGCCAAACGAAGAGATTGTGGAAGAGGACGAGCAAGACCAGCAGTTTGAACCAAATACCAGCACGCTAAATAATTTGATACAGATGGGATTTCCTGAGTTCAGGGCTAAGAAGGCTATGTTCTTAAGTGGCAGTGAAGATGTGGAAACGGTTATGAATTGGTTGATTGAGCACTTGGAAGACCCAACGGTGGACGATCCAATCGACTTCACAGTCAAGAAAGATGGCGGAAATGCGGGAGTTCAAGTTGATGAGTCCAAAATATCGTCGTTGCAAGATATGGGATTTTCGTTTGCATTGTCTAAAAAGGCGCTGTTTGTCAATAACAACAACGTTGAGTCGTCGGTGGAGTGGCTGTTCAGCAACCCAGACGACGACGGGATCATTCCTGAGCAGGAAACAGCGCAGGCAGAGGCCGAGAACATTGAAGACCAGCTAACTAATACGACCAACTCCAGATACACACTGAAAGCTGTTGTGTGCCATAAGGGCACCCAGGTCAACAGTGGGCACTATGTGGCTTTTGTCAAGAAGCACGGCAGATGGGTGCTTTACAACGACGAGAAGGTGGTGGATGTGACTGGAGACCTCAAGAGCTGGGACGAAATCGAGAAAAATGGATATGTGTATATTTGGGAATTAGCTTAAGTCCTTTTCTGCACACCAGGCATAGTGCTATTATTAATGTATTTACTAATACCACATTCTTTCTTTTTTTATGCCATGTTTCCTAGAACGTGCAACAGCAGTAATGCTCTGACAAAAAAATTATTACTCATAATGAAGTTAAAGTGAAAAATTTTGTATAATTTGCAACACAAAAGTTAAAGTAACAGTTTTGCTTCATTTGAGAAACAGCAGACACTTAGATACCGGTCAAATGACAGCATCTAACTCCCATAAAATGTTCATTCAAAACGAAAACGTCGGTGACAGAACAAGACTTGAAGACTGGAGAATCCAAGGCTATGATCCATTAACACCACCAGATTTATTGCAACACGAATTTCCATTGACAGAGGCCAACAAAGAGATCATTCTGAAAGGTCGTAACGATGCTATCAAAATTCTTAATGGTGAAGACGATAGACTAATCATTGTGGTTGGTCCATGCTCGATCCATGACCCAGAAGCTGCATTAGAATATTGTGACAAGTTAAAGAAATTGAGTGATGAGCTACAAGGAGAGCTAGTCATCATCATGAGAGCTTACCTGGAGAAGCCAAGAACCACTGTGGGCTGGAAAGGTCTGATCAACGATCCAGATATCAACAATTCATTCCAGATCAACAAAGGTTTGAGAATCTCCAGAGACTTATTTGTGAAATTGACCCAACGTTTACCAATTGCAGGTGAAATGTTGGATACCATCTCACCACAGTTCCTATCAGACATCTTCTCACTGGGTGCCATTGGAGCCAGAACCACCGAATCCCAGCTACACAGAGAGTTGGCTTCAGGTTTATCATTCCCAGTGGGCTTCAAAAACGGAACCGATGGCTCTTTAGGCGTTGCTATTGACGCCATGAAGTCTGCTTCCCACTCACATCACTTCCTTTCCGTCACCAAGCCAGGTGTCGTGGCCATTGTTGGTACTGAAGGTAACGAAGACACTTTTGTTATCCTAAGAGGTGGTAAAAGTGGTACCAACTACGACGAGGAATCAGTCAAAAAGGCCCAAGCTGATCTCATCGCCAAGGGTGTCACCAAGACCCCAAGAATCATGGTCGACTGTTCCCATGGTAACTCGAACAAAAACCACAACAACCAGCCAGTTGTTTCCAAAGAAGTTGCAAGACAAATCGCCAACGGTTCCAATTCAATCTGCGGTCTAATGATTGAAAGTAATTTGGTCGAAGGAAGACAGGATGTTGGCCCAGAGGGCAAAGCCGGTTTGATCTATGGCTGTAGTATAACTGATGCCTGCGTCAATATCGACACCACTGAGGCAATGTTGAGAGAGTTGTCTCAAGCTGTTAAAACCAGAAGAAGCTTAAAATAATTTTAGTTTATGTTTTATGTTTGTGTGGTTCAGGTTTATTGTGTTGATGTGGTTTATTGTGGTTTATTCAGCTTCCTTCCATAGCTGTTAGTTAAAATATTTATTAGTCAAGCGAGCACTCACTATGTAGCCATCGCTTAGTAAGCTCACTTTTTGTATCTGAAATAAACAAATAAACCGCTAAGTGAATAAATAGCTAACTAATTGATGAAGTAACATGGAGATTGACGAGCATGAGGGAAGCGGTTCTGAGCTGAGCGACTTTTCTGATGATGTGGATGAACATTTAGACGATGGCGGGCAGGCTACTGAGAGTCCAACGTTCTTAGTGACTGATTTACTGTCCAGCCTGGGCGATAAAACGAATGAGCCCGACTACTTGGTCAAGAGAGGCAATGACTTAGTGATCCTGCTCGAGCAGTATCCTTACATCAAGCAGGACTTGGTTTTTGGGTCGTTTGGGTACCGGATTCAGGGTCTGCTGATGCATCCGAAGAAAGAGGTGGTTGCAATGGGATTTAGAATATGCCGTTATATCATTTCAGATGTGAGCTCAGTCCATTCGCTATTCCAGATGAGAATAGAGATGTTCATAATAATATCACTTTCCAAGTCTTCACTGTTTGATATCGAGAGGGAGCAAGCTATAAAGCTGATTAGGAAATTTTTAGAGATTGAAAACGGGGTTGACTGCTTGACAATTGGACTAACGAATGCCATCATGTCAATTGCTGAGCAGATCGATGATAGACTCAGAAATATTTCAATTGAGACCATTGCTGAAATATCACTAATGAGACCAGATTTGATTAATCCTGCAAATTTAATTCAATTTATTCTCGATGGCCCCAACGAATTGTCGATTATTCTGTTAAATTGTTTTGTGTTTCAGTTAGACTTACCAGGAAATAGAAAATACATCAAGAAGACTGACATTTTGAAACTAATCTCTAACTTTACCGAATTCCCAATCAAAAACCATTTGAACATTGAAAAGCTATTGAACTCTTCAATCATTATTTCAGCTCTTTTCAAAAAATGGCAAGGCTTGTATGCCTTATGCCTGAACAATTTTGAACCCATTAGAGATCTAATAAACTGCTTGCTATACCCAACACCCAGCTTCATTTCAATCATGTTAGATTTATTTCTGGATATTTTACTAATCAAATCGATCAACAGAAAAGTTCCAAGTTCCAGTTCAAGAATGATTTTGATACCTTCAAAGCCAGAAAACGAGTCTATCTATAACAACCAGTATAGATCAATACTGTTACTAATACTTATAAAATCTGGAATAATAGAAAATCTGATCTCAATAATAAAACTGAATAAAGACTCAAACAATGTTAAGAAAGCATGCTTTCTGCTAACAGAAATTTGCAACCTGACAAACAACTTATTGTCAAAAAACTACTCAAATTTAATATTAGATAAATTCAACCAAAAGAACGAGGAGGTTGATAAAATTACTCGAAACAACAATAATGATGAAAATAATGAACTTAATGAAATTAACGAAAAAGATGAGAACCTCATATTTATGGTTGAAAAACTATCAAGAAAATTGAACAAAGGACGTTATAACTTTGGCTTAAACAATCTTAAACTGAACAAAAACTTCAAAGAAATATCAAAAACAAATAGAAACAAAGTCAATTATTCCGTTGATGATAATAAATTGAAGCAAATGATTAATGACAGTTTGGTTCTGGCCACCAAATCTTTTACGAAATGGAACTGTGAGGTTTTAACTGACTTATTTTTGGGACCTTTTTTGAATGGGAAGAGATTAGAAGATGTCAATAAAACAACCAAATTCTTGAAAAGATTATTATCATTTTTTCGGCCATTCAAACACAAATATTCAGAAATCAAGAAAACAAAACAATCAAATAGATTTACAAAACTGGGATGTATAATTCTCGAGACTTTGTTGCAATCAAACGAAGGGCTAAGAATCTTGAAGGATTCGAAAATAATACCACAGATTGCTGAATGTTTAGCTCAGGTTGACCCATATAGTGGGTTTGTTGCCAAAGAGCAAATGTTCAGTAAACAGCGTTTAGATACAACATTGTCAAGTGGGTACTTCAAATTTATAGGGATTTTAACAAAATACGATGCTGGGATTGAATTATTGAATCAATGGAAAGTTTTCAGTATTATGCATCATATTTCAGATAATCCTTTCAAAAGAGAGGATCTGATCATAAGTTTCATGAACGAGATTAAGTTCAATAAGACTGGTGGACAATTGAGAATTTTGTTGTTGAAATTTCTAAATTCAATTAATTTCAAGATCAAGCTAAGTTCAACAATTTTGATTTCCAAACTAATCAACGATGAAGAGTGCAGTTATTTTATTTGTGAACTGTTAGTTGAACAACTGTACCAACAAGAAGAACAAATCATTGAAATCATTGTGTCAACTTTGTTAAAATACTGTGAGTTAAATGATAAAAACTTGGCTAAAATCGTTGACTTAAAGCCAAACATTCTAATTTTGAAGAATTTTAAGAACGGTGTGAATCTCTTGTTAAAGTTCCTAACCATTTCAAAAGGGTTTAAGTACTTGAATGATTTTAATTTTATCAATAGCGAAATAAATCACTGGATAAATGGGTTAGGATATATCAAATATGTTCTTGATATTGAGAATTGCTTGAATAATGCCAACAGTAACAAGACCCCACCAATAAACTTTTTTGGAGAGCTGGTAAAGACAGAAGAAGGATTCAACTTCATTATAAATTCAGGACTGATAATTGAATTTATAAACTTTATCAGATATTACTCAGTTAACTTGAATGATGAGAATATAGATTTATTGAAGTTAAAGGCATGCCTATACTCAATTGGGTTTATTGGCTCGAGCAAATATGGCATTGAAATACTAGACATTAATGGGTGTGTTGAAGATATAAGTAAAATTGCAAGACATTCACCTATAATAAGTTTGAGAGGTTGTTGTATTAATGTGTTGGGTTTGATATCGAAAACTAGCGATGGAATTGAGATTCTAGACGAACTGGAATGGGAAACCATCTTTGATATTTTCAATAACTCTATTGGTATAATAATACCTAAATCATTTAACGAGATTATTGAATTTAATGAGGACAATCTCAATAATGAAAAAAAAGATAAAGAAGTTGAAATAATCAACAATCCAATATTTCATGATGAGAGAATAGTTGGAATTTTGAAACTGATTGGAAACCTGTGCAATCATGTCTATCTTAATGCATCAACCAAGCAGTTATCAAATATATTTAAGTCGAACGAAGATATTTTTAAAATACCAGAATTATTCCTGCAAACCCTAAAGTTTTTTGAGGTATACAAATACAAGTTGACCATCAGAAAGTTTCTGATTAACGATATTTTCTTGAATGATGGGAAACTATTGGAGATTTTGATAAAAAGAGATAGAAGACAAACAATGCTTGTTTATAAATCATAGCAAGTCATTTTATTATAGTCAGTATTATACTTTTTGAGTAATCACTTTTTAGTCATTCCACCAACATCCCCATATTGCGACAGTTTTTCAAGAAGTTTAGCGTTTTGCAGTTTCAATAAGTTGATCTCAATCTGATATTCCCTGAGTTTACCAAAAGATAAGTTTTTCAGCAAGTTTTCATTTTCTTTGACGAGATTATCGAGTTTCAGGATCACTTTATGCGAGATTTCCAATTCGTCATACCTTCCATCATTGGTGGATGCGTTTGACGGATTGAGTGATATTGCTAGAACCAAGCTTTCTAATCTTTTCTTTGTGTCATTGAGTTCAGCCTTCAGATTAGCATTGTTTTCTGATAGTCTTTTGAAGACTTCCTCATAAGTTTTGGGGATCTGTGTCTCAGCTGAATTGGTGGATTGCTGCTTATCAAAGTCTGTTAGTCTATTTAGCTCGGATTCCAGTGATTCTATCTGGCTTTCCTTGATTTTTAGGTCTATTTTGAGTGCTTCCAATTCCTTATCGTTGTTGATGCTGCTGTTGTCGCCATGACCGCTGAGATAGCAGTTATTGTTGTATCTAGGCTGGTTTGGCTGTTGGTTCCTCCAGAATTGTGGAGAATTAGCATGTTGCTGCTGTTGCTGTTGCTGTTGCTGCTGTTGTAAAAAGTAGTTAGACGACGACGATGGAGCAGTGCTCAGATCTATCGGGCCCTGGTCCAAATAACTGTAGTTCATGCTGTAGGGAGGAGGGGGCTAGTGCAACTGCTGAAACAAACAAATCCAAAACTCAGATCTTAATAAACAATCAAATAATCAAACAATCAAAAAAAAAAAAAACTCCTGGTTAGCACACACTCCCTGAAAAGTGAAAAATTTCCAACAATTTCCATGAACTTTCACTCTCCAGTTAATCATTCAATTTCAACACCGTGTTTTTGCACTTAGTTCAGACGCGAAAACATCCAATTAGATAATTGAGAATCCTCACTGCACACACAGAGCAGAACAGATATTTGTTAGAAAAAAGAGGAAGTGCACTTGTAATAAAAGTATTTGAAATTCCGTCATGTCATCAGCAACAACAACAACAACAACCGAGAGTCAACCTGAGACAGCCACTCAAACCCAGCCGGAAGTCCCAGCCAACAAACTGTATGTTGGTAACGTGGACTATCTAACCACTGAGAGCGAGATCAGAGAGCTATTCAAGGACTATCCAGTCGAAACTGTGGAAATTCCAATAAGAAAGCGTTTTAAAAAAGGAACTGGTCCAGTGGTAAGAGCCAAGGGCTACTGCTTTGTGACCTTCAAGCCGGAAGCTGGGGACTTGGAGGAGATCATCACCAAGTTTACAGACCTTGAGTTTAAGGACCGTAAGATCTATCTAAGACGTCCAGTGATTACTCCGCCTGAAGTAGTTGAAGCCAAAATCCAAGCAGCCAAGGAGGCGAAAGCTAAGGCCAAGGAGGCGAAAAAGGCCAAGAAGGCACTGAAGGCTAAGAACGCCAAACAGGCTAAGCAGGCTAAGGAAGATTCTAAACCAGCGGAAGCTGAGAAAGAGAAGGCCACAACCAAAGCCAAAAAACCAACCAAACCAGCTAAAGCACACAGAGTCCCACTAGACCAAGCCACCAAATCCACATCCACTCTGTACATCAAGAACCTGGACTTCACCACAACTCCTGCCGAGTTAGAGGAGTACTTTACGTCCCACGGTGAAACTGTTTCTTGGGTATCTGTGCCAATCAAAAAAATATACCGTAAGCTGCTCACAAAGCTCCAGGAAGAGGGCAAAACCATCGAAAGAAGAAACAACGGCTACGGGTTCGTCGACCTGAAGCTCAAGGATGGCGAGTCCATTGATGCCAAAGCGGAACAGTACAGCAACATGCAGCTCAAGGACCGCACTTTGACTGTCCGTGTGGCCATCAATTCCGAGGTGTCCAAGACTGATTCCGCCTCTGCAGAGCAGTCACAGGAGCCACAGGAGCAAGCTGCTAACTAATGAATAAATCACGCTTCTTCATTGCTCAGTCGTAGACACCCCTAAACCTCTCGCCCGGCCATCCAACGTTTTTATTTCTTAATCGGGAAGTCTTTTATCCTTAATTTTAATTCACTTTTTCTACTAATATAAAAATTTATAAATTTTTAAACTTATTTGAGAATTGAGATTTTTTTAGAACCAAGAACCACCTTTTCAAGCTAGTAAATTAGCTGACAAGTTGCTGGAAACTCCATTTTTGTTGGTATTTTAATAACTGCTCTCATTGCTGCTGTTGTCTCATATTTCCACGCCACTTGGGAGACTTATTCGCTCGAGGGCAACATCAACAAAACACTGAGAATCGGCTCCTTTATTACTTGCTAGAGAGGAACAAGACCAAATATGACCAATTGCACACAGTACTGGGACTACGATGACTTTACCCGCTGCGCGAGAGTTGAATATTTTGAGACCAAAGTCCCGGGATTGGTTTTGACCGGCTCTTTTGTCATCGTTACGTCACAGTTCATCTACAAATATATCAAGTACTCCAAGTCCCAGAATGACGAATACCAGCCATTATTGACCAATGACTCTGGGAGTGTGAGCTACACCACTACCGGTGCCTCCGGCGACGACAATGCCAACAATAACAGCAGTCAGACATCCTTTACTGAAAGAATTAAAATATCTCATTATGATATTTCGTCTTCGACCCCAGTTAAGCTCAATGGGCAACCACACGGTGAGACTGTTAAAGTAAAGAGATCAATCTTGGAGAAATTCAGAGTTTATCTGGAGGAATTTTTGATTTTAACTCAATTATTTTTACAATTCACCAAATGTTTCAATAAAAACGACGACTATTCCACCCTGACTTTGTTCATTAACATTGGGCTATGGACATGGCTGCTGATACTTACGACTGTAAGACTGACCAACTTGAACGACGATAAGAAAGTGGTGTTCGAAGTTTCACCAAATTTATGGGTAAACAACTTTGTTGTGTATTTCTTTTTACTACCAACTCTACTGTTGTCATTCAGATCAGCATTGATTGGTCATACCAAAACGCCTTCATACCACATCTTTGAATTTATCATAACTAGTTGCTTATTTACGAACCTACTACTGTCAGAGATTGGGTTTAAGACTCCAGATTTATATGTCACAAGCAAAGAAATCAAACCATCACCAGAAAGTATCACATCATTAGCAAGTTTCACCACGTTTAGCTGGGTTAATCCTTTATTGTGGACCGCTTATTTATCCTCTTTGAAAATTGAAGATGTCTGGGATTTGAAATTAGATGATTACTCTTACTATGTTATTAAAAATTTTAAAGTTCACTCATCAAAAAATAAACAGTGGACTTTTTCGAAAAGAATTATTACATTCTTTTCAAGATTCTTATTGTTACAAGCCTTTTGGGCTTTGATGGAAAGTATCATCTTGTTTGCTCCAACTTTGTTATTGAAAAAGATTTTAGAATATGTTGATGATAGATCATCCACATCAAGTAATCTAGCTTGGTTTTATGTTTTTTTAATGTTTGGTTCCAAGATGTTTTCAAACATTTGCTCAGGTCAGGCTTTATTTCTCGGTAGAAGAGTTTGTATTAGATTAAAATCCATCATTATTAGTGAAATCTATGCAAAGGCTTTGCGAAAGAAATTATCTGCTTCTGAACTTAAAGGGGGCGATGAAGATGAGAATGATGATGATGATGAGCAAGATCCTGAAGCTGAAAATCCAGAGGACGCTGATGAAGAAGGAATTAAAACTTCAAGAAACATTGGTGGTATTATCAATTTGATGGCTGTTGATGCCTATAAAGTCAGTGAAGTGTGTGCATATTTACATGCTTTTGTTGGTGCCACATGTATGATTGTTGTTGCTGTTGTCCTCTTATACAATCTGTTAGGATGGAGTGCAGTTGTTGGTGCTATTTCAATTATTGCTTTGTCACCAGTTAGTTTCTATTTTGCCGAAATGATGGGTGTTTATGACAAAAAGATGTTGGAAGTTGCTGATAGACGTACACAGATGTTGAATGAAACTTTTCAATCAATCAGAATTATCAAATTTTTTGCATGGGAGGATAACTTCAAAGAGAAAATTTATAAAATTAGACATGAAGAATTAAATTTTTTGAAAAAAAGAACTTTAGTTTGGGCTGCAAGTTCATTCATTTGGTTCATTACACCAACTGTGGTTACATTTGCAAGTTTTGGTTGTTACATTTTCATTTCCAAACAAACATTAACAACTCCAATTGCCTTCACTGCATTATCGTTATTCAACCTTTTAAGAAATCCTCTTGATCAAATTAGTGAAATGTTAAGTTTTGTTATTCAGTCTAGAGTTTCTTTAAAGAGAATTCAAGACTTTTTGAATGAAGAGGAATCAACCAAATATGAACAATTAACTTCAAATGTCGTTCCAAATAAGATTGGTTTCAAGGATGCAACTTTTAGCTGGAACTCAAGTTCTGAGGTTGACTTTAGATTGAGAAACTTGAACATTGATTTCAAAATTGGTAAACTAAACGTCATTGTGGGCCCAACAGGTTCAGGTAAAACCTCTTTGTTAATGGCATTATTAGGTGAAATGGAGAAAATATCAGGTGAAATTTATTTACCAGGTTTCCAACCAAGGGAAGAATTAACAGTGGATAAAGATGGTCTGACCCAGTCAGTTGCATACTGTTCACAAGCTGCTTGGTTATTGAATGACACAATCAGAAACAATATTACTTTTGTCACTCCTTTTAATAAAGATCGTTATAATAAAGTCGTTAAAGCCTGTGGTTTAACTAGAGATTTTGAGATTATGAAAGCGGGTGACCAAACTGAAATTGGTGAAAAGGGTATTGCTTTATCTGGTGGTCAAAAACAAAGAGTTTCTTTAGCGAGAGCTTTGTACTCAAACTCAAAACATATTCTATTAGATGACTGCTTGAGTGCTGTTGATTCTCATACTGCATTGTGGATTTATGAGAATTGTATTGCCGGACCATTGATGGAAAACAGAACCGTAATACTGGTGTCTCATAATGTGCCATTAGTTATCAGGTCAGCAGAATATATTGTTATGATGGATAATGGTAAAGTTGTTAACCAAGGAACACCACAAGATTTATTGAGTGCTGGTGCGTTAGGTGATGATGAAATGATTAAAAGCAGTGTTTTGGCGTCAAGATCGAACTCTTCAATGAGTTTGAGTCAACAGAATGATCATACAACTATTGAACAAGTTGCGTCAAAACTGAAAAAGGTATTAACTACGGAATCTCAAGTTGAAGATCAACCTGAAGAAACCGAACAGGAACTGGAAGAAATTGAAAACATGAAAAAGGGTAAATTAATTGCTGAAGAATCTAAACAAGATGGTGTTGTTTCTATTGAAGTTTACAAATGGTATATGAAAGTGTTTGGTGGTGCACCAATTTTTCTAATCATTGGTATTATTTTCATTTTAGGCCAAGTGTCAAATATTTGTCAATCATGGTGGGTTCGTGCATGGGCTAAAAGTTTTGAAAATGATTTCAGCTCCCAAATATTCACAAAAGTCTCTTTTCCTAAACTTGATTTCTATGGTATGAATATCCTTGATTTTTCCTATAGATTTTCCAACTCATTACTGCTAAGATATAATTATGCACAAGAAAAGGTTGCAATTGCTAAAGCTTCAGAAAACTCTTCAGTGTTTTACATTACCATCTATACATTGTTAGGTGTTGGATATGCAGCAGTTTCCTCAATCAGAATGGTTGTTGTGTATTATGCAGGTATCAGGGCTTCATCTCGGGTTTTCAAAGCTGTTTTATCCCGAGTGTTAAGAGCCAAACTAAGATTCTTTGACTCCACACCAATTGGTAGAATTATGAACAGATTTTCTAAAGATATTGAAGGAATTGATGAAGATTTGGTCCCATATGCCGATGGTGCCATTTCTTGTTTGGTGTCTGTTATCTTCACATTAGTGTTGATTGCATATATTACACCAGCATTTATATTCCTTGCAGTGTTAATTCTTGCACTGTATTATACAGTTGCATTTTTTTATTTGAATGCATCAAGAGAGTTGAAAAGATTTGACGCCATAACCAAATCCCCAATTCATCAACATTTTAGCGAAACACTAGTTGGTATTAGCACAATTCGTGCTTACGGTGTGGAGCGTAGATTTTTACAGGAAAACATTAGCAAGATTGATAATAGCAACAGACCATTCTTTTACATGTGGGTAACAAATAGATGGTTGAGTTGCAGAAATGACTTCATTGGTTCGTTGGTTATATTCTTCAGTGGGGCCTTTGTTCTTTATTATATCAATGATATTGATGCTGGTTTAGCTGGTATCTCGTTGTCCTACGCTATTGCATTCAACGAAAGTGCATTATGGGTTGTTAGATTGTATGCGAATGTTGAAATGTCGATGAATTCCGTGGAGAGATTGAAGGAGTACCTGGAAGTTGAACAGGAACCTGAAGAGTATTTACCAGATAACGAGCCCCCAGTCAACTGGCCAAGTGAAGGTAAATTAGAAGTGTCCAACTTGTCTTTGCGTTACGCGCCTCACTTGCCAATGGTGATTAAGAATGTTTCATTCAATGTTGAGCCTATGAGCAAAATTGGTATCGTTGGTAGAACCGGTGCAGGTAAGTCAACAATCATCACTGCGTTATTTAGATTCTTGGATCCAGAAACTGGCTTCATTAAGATTGATGGAATTGATATCACCTCAATCGGACTGAAGCATCTAAGACAGGCGATTACCATTATTCCACAGGACCCAACTCTGTTCACTGGCACTATCAAGTCCAACTTGGATCCTTTCGATCTGTACACACCAAACCAGATATTCGAGGCACTGAGAAGGGTCAATCTAATAACGAACCAAGAGATAAAGAGCTTGAATGTCAATCAGAACCCGCTAGTTGCGAGTGACAATGGAAACAATAGCGACGAGAATGTCAACAAGTTCTTAAACTTGGACAACGAGATCACAGAAGGTGGTAATAACCTATCACAAGGTCAACGTCAATTGATGTGTCTAGCGAGATCGTTACTGAGAGCCCCAAAGATCATGCTGCTGGACGAGGCCACGGCATCCATCGATTATGAATCAGATGCCAAAATCCAGGCTACTATCAGACAGGAATTCTCACAGAGCACCATTCTGACAATCGCACATAGACTGAGATCCATCATTGACTACGACAAGATATTGGTGATGGATGCAGGACAAGTTGTCGAGTTTGACCACCCATACAAGCTGATCATTGACAAGTCCACGACGTTTTACAGTATGTGTGAGGGTAGTGGAGAACTGGAGTCACTGACTGCATTAGCAAAGGAAGCTTTTATGCACAAAACAAACTCAAAGCTAAACCATATAAAATAAGTATAGCCAGATTTGATTAAAAGGCTAATCATTGTATTTAGGACTGTAGTTACTGCCAATCAGGAGGAGTCAGGTCTATTTATTTTTAGTCAATAGCCATTCCATCTTTGTTCATATATTGTAGGTTCATTATTAGGTTTAATGGACTTGTGTACTATTGACGCTATCGGTTTACAGCGAGCACTATGATATAAACCACCTTTAATAAAAGGATTTTGATACTAAGTAATGGGATAATCATTCTATATAAAGTACGATACATAGATTTAACAATGAAAGTATCAAGCTTGCAAAATTCCTCACTGTAGAACAGGGACGGTGGCTCATGTAATTAACTGGATTATCTTCAACAATTTCATTATATTTTGAGTGACTATTATACAGGTGTTGCATTCTGCTCTCAGTTAATGCTTATACCGTTTGGCCTGTTAAGTAACCTAATACATTATACGTATGAATTACTAGGTATATTTGCAGTATGTGCATCACGACAACTCATCACGAGCTTGATATTATCGGCTATATGATATAACGACTGGATCAAAAATAATAGCTTAATCCAGTGCATTGATAGTACCTAGGATACCATGGATAGTCCAAGCACTGGCTGTTCTTAACTATTGTTTTATATATACGACGCGCTTTGCAGAACATTCTATCTTATATCCATAGCTACAGAAAACTAAACTAAAACTTTAAATAGAAGTGTAATAGAATGTATTGAGCTTGCCCATTATAAACTAGAAGTTAGTATGCCATTGGAGGATTTATAAATATTATTTTACGCATCACCTCATGCATATGTGACAATATTCACACGTATTGATAGAATATTCCCTCTTCAAAATACCAATATCACACTTTATGGAATCCACTCTGTATTTAATATCATATATTATTATATTTATTGAACTTTCAGGTTTAGTTGAGCATGATATTGTTTGTACTGCCTCAGGACTGTCACAGACACTTATGTATAATTAATTTGATTAAGTGTGTTACAGCCACTTCCGCAGGTTAAGTATTATCATATTTAATTTATGGGTATCATATCACTTCTTCATTTCCTGTATTATAAAGTATAGTCATAGGTTATTGAACCCTGTGTTCACTATTGGGTATCGTCATATTCGTCAGTTATCGGTATCTCAGGATAAACTCTGCAAAGCATCCAGATCAAACTCTTCGTTCATAAAATTGAGGTTAGTAAATTCGAAATCCAAGCCCAGCTTGTCCACGTAGTCACAGCCTGTATCTGACTGTGGAGACATTGCCACTAAGGGCAAACTCTCTGGTGGACTCTTCGTGGACATCGAATCCACTGAAGAGATTGGAATGAACTGGTTGTACTGGTCCACGCTGTAGGCACTGCTATTGCTGTGGTTTTCCACAAGCGACAAGCTGGTCTGGGAGTTGAGTTTAGCAAAATGGTTGATATGAGGCTTCAACGCATCATATAAATCAGGCACCAGTTTCTTGATGGAGTCGATCAGATGCGTCACCAGCCTCGAGCTTAGGTACCAGTGGTTTGATATCGTGTATACGCTGGAGATCTCCAGTCTGATGAGCTCCTCGTACGTTTTCAGGTCCTGCGAGCTTATGGTTTGGGCCAAGTCGTTGGACTCGGTGTCCAGCACCTGGATGGACCACAGGTACGCTGAGATGTGGATCAGCCCTGCAAACGCGAGCGAGCATGCCGACAGCGGAGTTCTTTTCAGGATAGTTGCCGGGTTCGTATCGATCAGGGTATTTGTGATGAGGTTTGCAGCCTCGATTGTCTTTCTGGTTTCAATGATTTTTCTGGAGTTGATCAGTTCTTTATTGACGGGCAACGAGTCGCAGTTTTCGTCCTCCTGGTCATTGAACTCATCGATCAGCAGCTCCACGCACTTAGCCGTCTTCGGAATGTCGGATCTCCACAGGTACGACAGTGGTCTGTGGGTGAAGATCTTTGCGTAATTGAACATTATCAGGCCCTGGTAAATTCCGTCGTTGACATCACCGTTGTTGTTGATAAGCAGGCCAATACCATGCAGCTCTGGGTTTGAAAATTTCAGGTCCCAGTTGGACAGTGCAGCTGTGAGCTGCGAGTACTGCTTCTTGATGGGTTTATTGGTGAATATTAAGTTGTTGAATCTGACCGAATCGTCCACCAGCTTGGACGTGAGCGATCGTGTCTCGTAGTCAAACTGGAACTTGGATGGTATGGACGGGTAGTTGACGAAGCAGGTGATTTCGGTAAGTTTCGAGGTGGTTTTTCCATCTGAGCACGATATTATTATATCCATGAAGAAAAACTCCCAGAAACAGCGTCTGGCGCATTCTTTCAAGCTGTGCTCATCCAAGGCTCTGATTCTTGGGGTGTTGTAGAAGTTCATGTTCAACTCCTCATTGAACGACTCTGGCGTGGAGTGGTAGTTGGAGCTGGTCTGTGGTGACCTGTTGCCGTTGATATCCACGCCTTTGTAGAAGTCCATATCCAGGTTGTTGAGGTCCAGGACCCTGATGAGGTCGTGGACCTGCGATCTGATTATGGCGCCCATATCATGCAATGCGGAAATATGGCACACCAAAGCTAGTAATATCAGCGTCTGTAGCGTTATTATGTCCTTCTGGTGGCTGGGGTTCGAGTCGATGATCGACAGCACCTGTGTGGACACGCTGAGGATCTGGTCGATGTTTTTCGAGTACTTCTGGCTGGTGTATCCGTCGCCGAACAGCTTCATCACCAGCAGCAGCTCCATTGGGTTACCGGTTTTCTGCAGGAAAGCGTCTATGTCGTTCGCTGGGGGAAGCACTGGGTGCGAGTTGTGGATTGAGCCGTAGTAGTTGTGGATGATCTCTGGGATGTCGAGCTGGTCAAAGGTGATTTCCTTGAACGAGTTATCTCGTAGAGCAGAAAACGCTTCGATGCTGAGCTTGGACTCGGTTTTCACTGCCTGTGGATCCGTGGACTTGTCGTCTACGTCCTGGGCGGCTCTGTGCTTGCCGCACGGCAGGCTGGTGAGGTCCCCGTCCAGCAAGAACCCACACGTCGAGCTCGTGTGCCCGTTCGGGCACGATGTGTGCTCCATGCTGCCAGACTCGACCTTCACGGTGCTTCCAGGCTCTTGCTTGACCGGTGCGCGCATGCAGGGCAGGTCCAGCGCAGTTGTCTGGCCAGTACCAGAGGCGCCAGGCTGCACAGAGCCGTTGGCGTTGCTTGCGCAACCTGCGCCTGGGGCACCCGCCTTCGGCTTCACGCTGAACTTACTCACGCCCTTCTTACGCGACCCGCCCCGGTGGCTCTTCACGTACTCGCACGTCTTCTCCAGCTGCACACACCTCGTGCACTTGGGCTCCTTTCCATCACACTTGATATGCCTGTGCCGGCACTCCAAACACGCCCGCGACACATGCTTCGCATTGGGTCTGTGCTTCTTGTTTGCACGCTGTGCCTCGTCCATGTCGTCTGTGTCTCTGTACTACTTGTTAGGCTGCCGCGCAATTAGTCACTAAACAGTGGCAAGTTAAGTTCGCTTTGTGCTTTTCAGTTTGGCATATTTATTTCAAAGCCCGCGATTAGTGTGTGAAAACTCAAAAAACGGCGGGCGAGCGAGGCCGCGAGCCCCGCGAGCCCCGTTAGCCAGGCCAGCTGTGGATGTCGCTAGCACATATCACAGCACCCGCTGGGGGTAAGGGTACCGTACGAAAAGGTCTGTGTAGGTTTCTGTAGCTCGATGTATCGTTAGTGGGTGGAAGCAGCTACTGTTTAGTTTAACTATGTCCTACGAGTGCCATGCTGTGCCTCAGCTAGTGCTGTTCCTTCAGTTGTGCTTTTTGCAGTAGTCCGTCTGACTTTAGTTGGTAAGCTATGCTTGATACTGATGCATATCAGGTTGACCTCTCAGCAGTTATTACTACGTCGTGTGTACACATTGCTGGAGTTTTGTATCATGTCAAACCATCAAGGTGTTGAATTGAGGTATTATACCATGGAGACCAGGGAAGTTTAATAGTGAGGTTTAATACCATGCAGACCTGTGAAGTTTATAGTGAGGTTTAATACCATGCAGACCTGTGAAGTTTATAGTGAGGTTTAATACCATGCAGACCTGTGAAGTTTATAGTGAGGTTTAATACCATGCAGACCTGTGAAGTTTATAGTGAGGTTTAATACCATGCAGACCTGTGAAGTTTATAGTGAGGTTTAA